>MU394062.1:84961-254955 GCA_022578605.1 Camillea tinctor | reverse complement strand
TCACCACACTACCTAAAGGTTTACAATCTTATTAGTAAAACTCCTATAGGTAAGTAACCCCCCCCCCCCCCCCCCCCTTCCACCTGCAGTAAAGTGAAAAGTATTCCAATCTCGCGAGGTCTTCCCCTTTTTATACATATCCTACGATTTCATTGGTAGAGATTTGATAGAGACGGGATATGCGGTACAATGGTTGGTTCCAAGATGCCAGGACCCACATAAGCTTAACTCCCCCGCCAAATATCGCGTCATAGGGTTGCCTTTTCGCCTTTTCCAATACAGCTAGAGGTTAGGTTAGGTATGTGCTACCTACCTAAAACGCGGGGCAATAGATCTGTTAGGTATTTATTAGGTGGTAGTTATTAGTGTGAACTCGGTAACTCGGTCACTCCAAGACTTTTAACTCTCTTTTTTTTCCTTCTCCGTCCTCCGTCTCCCTTTCAACCCTCTTCGAAGTTATTCCCACTTCTTAGAATATCTTGCAGTTCCTACCTAGGTATCTAGACTTAGATATATTCGCATCGTATCATTGCCTAAGCACCCATACCAACAAAAGAAGCACCATACAATTAGCAGCTTAACCCCACCACTAATACCATCGCCATGTCCACCCCGGCTACGAACCCCGACCCTCCCAGCGGCACCTCCACCGCCTTCATCCCTCTCGAAGCGAACCCGGAGCTCATGACGTCGCTGCTGCACAAGCTTGGTCTGAGCCCCGCCCTGCAGATCCACGATGTGTACTCCATCACCGAGCCCGAGCTCCTAGCCTTCGTGCCGCGCCCCGCCCTCGCCCTGCTGCTAGTCTTCCCCGTGAGCGCAGTATACGAGTCGGCGCGCCTCGCCGAGGACGCCGGTGTCGCTGAGTACGAGGGCAAGGGCGACGCCGAGCCCGTCATGTGGTGGCGCCAGACCATCCGGAACGCTTGCGGGCTCATGGGACTGCTGCACGCCGTCGCGAACGGGCCCGCGAAGGGATTCATTGGTGAGTTTTCTTTTTTTCTTCTTCTTCCCCCTTTTCTCCCCTCCACTTTGCCACCGCGAAGGGAGATAGAGATCGGCAGAGCCAACCCGGAACTAACCCCTCCACAGAACCCAACACCACCCTCTCCGACCTCCTCACCCGCTCCATCCCCCTCCCCCCGCGCGAGCGCTCCGCCCTTCTCGAGCAAGTCCCCGCCCTCGCCGCCGCACACCACGAGGCCGCGAGCCGAGGGCAGACCGCGGCTCCCGACGCGCAGGACGACGTGGACCTGCACTACGTGTGTTTCGTGAAGACGCTCGACGGCGAGCAGGCCGGCGGTGGTGGCAGCAGTAGCGACAACAAGGGCAGCGGTGCCGGCACGCTGTGGGAGCTGGACGGCCGCCGCAAGGGACCCATCGCGCGCGGCCGGCTCGAGGCCGACGAGGACGTGCTGAGCGAGAAGGCGCTGCTGTGGGGTCCGCTCAAGTTCCTTGAGAGGGGCGGGGGTGATATGCGGTTCTCGTGTGTGGCGCTCGCGGGGGCTTTGGATTAGAGCGGGATGGAGAGATGCGTCTGGTGCTTCATAGAGCGCCCGATGCGATGGAGTATTCTGATTTAAGATTAGGAGGAAATAGAGAGTCAAAAAGGTAGAAATGAGGGATGAGGGAGAGAGAGAGAAAGAGAGAAGATATACGATTACCTAGTTACTGACCCAATACATGGCGCGGCACCATGCATTCTGGAGTTTTTTTTGGAGGAGATAGTCAATGATTATAACGAAGCCATGCCCCATGTACATAGAGAGAGTTTCCCCCTTTTCACAAAACATTTATGAGCTTCATGCTACAAAGAGGAATTTCATGTGCACTTTTTTCTTTTTTTTCTCTTTTACCTCCCTTTTCGCATAAAAAGGTACTTTATTTCCCTCCAATCCAGTAATCTGTCTGTAAGTCTATTGACAACAATCTGATAACTTTACACTCCTAATAACCTGGTCAATCCCCTTTTCGCCCCGTGTCACAAGAATCATGTCCCCCTTTCTAGGTCCGCGTGTGTTATATATGTGCAGTGTATCCCGTTGCGATGCCCCAAACCAGCCACCCAGTGCTCTCTCTATACATCCCTATTTTTGGGCATGAAGCCCCGAGGTAGGTTCGAAGAAAAAGAAGAAAAGAAGGAAAACTCCATCTACTCAGCAAGCTCATACAAAACAAACCCCTTACTGACATGAATTATAGAAGCACATGACTAGAAGTCAAGAAACCGATTCGGAGAATAGGTCGAACTGTTAGGCGAAGGCGTGACAGAAACCAGGCTGGAACGCATAGTCTCCGCCGAACCGGGCGGCATCACCCTGGCAAAGGGGGTACGACTTAGACCAGCAGTAGCGGCAGCCATCGCTGCAAGCCCATCGTACTCCATGCCCGACGAGCCATAAAAGGGCCCCGTTGGAACCGGGGCCGGGGCCGGTGCCGGGGGGTCGTAGGGGCAGCGCGTCTCGAGGCACAGCGACGAGATCATCGGCATCACGGAGACGCAGTAGTGGTTATGGTAGGCGGCATCCTCACGCGTGTATCCCCAGGAAAAGGGCGAAGGAGTCAGAGGTCTCGACCTTATCGGGCTCTGGTCGAAGAATCTACATCGAAGGAGCAGAGGGTTCCCAGAAACGAACGAGTTAGTTAAATCCCCTTGCTAACGATGGACGTTATAGAGAGAAGCGAGCGAGGATGGGGAGGGGAGGGAGGGAAGGAAGACGAATGGGAAGTATTAGAGATAGTCAATACATACCCTCGCATCGGTGAGCGGATGTGGCTCGAGTATGGCGACGGCGTCCTGAGGCCTAGGCGCTGGTTCCACGGAGACATAGCGCGCTCTATCGGCGAGCCGATGACCGGGTACGGCTGAGCTCCCACGGAGGCCGATCGTACGGCTCGTGCGTCCAGAAAGTAATCGTTCGGCGAGAGACTGCGGATGACCTGGCTGCCCCCAGCCGGTACCGGTGAGCTGTTACCGTCTAAGCCGTGGGTCGCAGAGCCGTATTTGTATAGTTCGCCGCCAGTGCGGTCCAAGCCATCCACAGGTAGCTTTCCGTTGGAATGTCCCGAATCCGCAGTTGAATGATGCTCGTCGCCGGCCATGGGGGAGTGTTGAAGATTGGACATGTCAACAAGTTCCATAATCGATTGGACTACTTCATGCACCACATCCTCGATCGCATCCGGGAAAGTCATGTTCTGGACCGGTTTGCTCGCTACCATTTCCTCCTCTTTCGTTGCCTTCATGTTCTTTCTCACCACCGTCTTCTTGACAGCGTTAGTGAGCTCGCTAAGCGACAGGCTGCCGCCCATTGCATCCTTGACCGCCTGAGATTTTGTCCTTTCGTTTTTCTGACACACCTCACATCTTACGGGAGAAGCCCCTCGTTCCGGTGTCGCATGTACAGTTGCTTCAGGCTCCTTTCCCTTCTTCACCGTCTTCCTCGTGGGGTCTTTGGGTTTTTGACGCTCAGCTTCATGTCTTTTATGTCTAGCTTCACGCCTAGCTTGATGTTTCGCATGCCTAGACTCATTTTTTTCTTGCTTGATCCTTTCCTTTTCCTCCTGTCGTGAAACCTTTCGCTCTCTTTTGGCCCTCGCTTTTGCCTCCTTCGCCATGGCCCTCTGATTTTTCTCCTTACCCCTATTCGTTGTATCTCCCTTTTTTTGGTGTGGTATTTTCGGGGACTTCCCTAGAATGGGCACAGCTGGAGTTGACTTGGGCCCAGGCTGAGGCTGTGGGCCAGAAGTGCCCGGATCCTCTTTGGCAGATGCTGGCGTGGGGATTCTTAATCTCTTGAGTATAGCATTGGCAGTGTCTCGTAAAGACCTGTCAAACTTGCTTAGATCTTTGTGATGATGTAGGCCATGGGATCTTAGCCTCTCGAGATCAATACTGATTGTGTCATGTAACTTTTTGTGGAACTTGTCTAGGTCTTCTTTGAGATGGTTTGGTGAAGGAGATCTCAACCTCTTGAGTATGACATTGGCTGTATATTGTGAAGTACTGT
The DNA here is from genome assembly GCA_022578605.1 of Camillea tinctor. NCBI lineage: Eukaryota > Fungi > Ascomycota > Sordariomycetes > Xylariales > Graphostromataceae > Camillea > Camillea tinctor. Next base: position 250,945 of record MU394062.1, on the reverse strand, counting down.
GAAACCCGTCCAGATCTTCGTTGGGATGGGGTGGTGTAGGGGACCTCAATTTTATGAGACTAGAACCGATCGTGTCATTTACAGTCTTATCGAATTTGCTCAGATCTTCTTTGACAGGTGTTGTTGTAGTGGCCCTCATTTTCTCGAGAATGTCCTTAGCTGTATCATGTAAGCTCTTGTGGAACTGACTCAGATCCTCTTTAGGACGAGGCGAGGGCCTCGATTTCACGATAACGGTACTGGTCGTGTCTTTCGGAGCTAAGTTGGACTTTGCTCGGTCCCCTCCCACAGGTGGTGGTGTAGGAGTCATTAACCTGTCAAGGATAGCGCTAATAGTGTGTTGTAAAGTCTTGTGGAACTTGGCTGAGGATGGTCTCTCCTCATCTTGCTCATGCTTAACATCCGGCAACTTAATCCCTGAGCCGTGGTTCACCTTTGGAGGAAGCTCGTGTTCAGCACACCTTAACTGGGTATGGTTCAAGTCTAGATGATGCTCAATTAGTCGACTTAACTAGAAAAATAAGAAACATTACAAACCGGTCCTTGTCAACTCAGACTCACGACTTGGCCCTTCGTGGGTTGGTATGACTTTATAGGAGCTCTTGTTAGCATCTAAGGATTTAGCATGCATGGCAGGGACTCGACGAACATATTTGATGGATTTTTGGTGCTGACTTCGGCTGGTTGCCGATGCTCGGGATGTTCCCTATCATTTCTATCAGAATTCTGTTGGAATAATTCATGGTAGTAGCAACAAACCAAGCAGGGGGGGTTGGTGTAGTTTCGTTTCCAGCGGAACCATGTCATCTTTGCAATCTAGTGGTCATCAAAATTCTCTTATTAGCCTATCTCAGAAGAAAACAAGGGGGGTTATGATGTAGCGACGGTGTGTATTTTTAAGCCCTCGTGGCATCGTAACATCTAACCTAGGTTATTCATTTTACCGCCCATAGGCCTTGTTGACTTGGCTATGCGAGATAACGACCGGGATGCAGCGTGTATGATATCATATGAAGGGGAGCAATGGGACGTATGGGTTACCGGGCTCACCAAAACGATGTATTTGTTGGACCTGCTTATCGTGTAGGCAGAGTTGCTCAAGCTCATCCTCTATTTCCGAATTGCATCTTTCTAAAAGGTTTCGGGCTGGGATATGGGGTTCATCACACTGTTCCTCAATGTCACATGCTGTGGGCTCTGGGGAGGTGCCCCGACAGCTATAGACTTCATCTGGGACTGGACTTCGATATGTGCCAGCACATCTCTCATCAATATCGTCACTCATCTGCTCGGGACTGTCGGGCCTCCAGCCACATGTATCTGCGACCTCTGGGTTTGCACTACGTTGTGCGCTCGACATGATATTGTCGGCCATAGACAAGACCGAAGGGGAACGTTCTGCTGGGGCAATAACCGTGGGGGGTTCAGGCAAATACAACTTAATATCGCAATCAGAAGAATGAGGCATAACCCATCATGCGGTTTAGTGTGAATAATGTGTTTAAAATATTTTCTAGGTACTGTTGGACTAAGGATGAATGGGTTGGGCGAAGGGGAGAGACGAGACCAGGAGGGCGAGAAACGATGGGGTTGTCTCTTGAGGTTTAGATGCGAAGAGAATCAAAAAGACCTCATCACTCAAGCACCTACTCCAGTCCAGACCTGTCTTTTCTATAGACATTCTAGCCGTCCTGCCTTCCTAGACATAATCCAGGAGACATATAATACTAGGAAGGGAGGCGTTGCCGGTTGGAACTTGGTATTGGGATATCTGTAAGTTATTCCTGTCTGTTACAGCCTGAGCTTATGTTAATGGGCATTGCATCATCCTGCAGATTCTTCGACTACGAAGTTGGAAGGCATGTCTGAGAGGACAGGTGGGATCAGGATGTCTAGATAACTTCTGGAGGTTGCTTCCTAGCTCACACGGAATGCTATCAATTTCTAGAGGCAAGTACTAGCTTAACCTAGGAACTTCACGGGTGTACCTACTGGCATACACTCCAGGTGTTATACCTAGGTTACGTCTAGACATAAGAGGTAGGAGGTAGCTAGGTAGCGGGTGCAGTCAGAATTAGTCACGTTATACATATTGGATAGCTTCATAAAAGGACGACCTGAGTGCACAAAAGACTCACATATTAGACTTATTCCTGCAACCTGAACTTAACCTAATCTTTAATTAGGTAACCTACCTAACCTAGGTAGGTAGGGATGTCTAATACGTCCTCAACCGTTGATGGTTATACGTAAGTTATAGAAGTTATCACATATAGTATCTGCTCAAAACAAATCCTGGCCCAATGGGAAGGGTCAAATAAAGAGTCGGAAATTGTGGTCAGCCAGAAAGCCCAGTTATATGCAATTAACAGACGACTCTAGAAGCTCCAGAAACTGCTTCGGTTATACGGAAAACATCCAATGGGGATCTCGGGATGTTAAGATCTGGGGGTTGTTATATATGTAATCAAAGATCCCTTAGAGTGGCTCGGATCTCTCTACCGTGAAACAGGCACTACGAACACCTTTCCGTCATTTTTCTTCTTTCTGGCCAATGCGACAGAACATTAATACTGTGTCTGAGAGCCGCGGAACTCTGACTCCTGATCCCCGACCAACCGACCCTTACGCCAATCGCATCGATCGGCCTCCAAAACATTTATTCATCTTGATCCTATCCAAACAACTGTCCTAGGTTACCTAAGGTATGTAAGTTGGGCATTTAATATGGTAGCTACCTAGGTAATCTTACATATCATATCGAAAGGGCGAGAAAGTAGTTGGCCATTCTAACTATGAGTGTTCCCCGTCGCGTATCATTACCGTTACTTTAAACATGGCAATTCGAGCCTATCTATTCAGTCGACCTCTAATAAACATCATGCTAGAGATCGATAATGGACTCACGATGTTCGACGGACCGAGTGGCTAGCCGACATAGCCCGCTTAACGTCGTGTGATCCTCCGTGCAGCAAATTTTAAAATAAGTGCATCGTGGTCGGAAATCCGATCTTGTGTCTAGATGGACAGCAGCAGTAGGGGTGGTCTACGAGCGGAAGAAACAAAATACGTACATACATACCTACATACCTATTAATTCTTGCAGGTTAGTTAGCTAAACATGGATGCAACGTTCTCTTCTTTCTACCTCTGTTAGTAGACTAAGACAGGCCTAACCTAGCGATATGATCCGCACGCTAATGTGTTCAATCCACGTGGATCGGAAAATGCCCGGGAAGGAGACTATCGCTAGTTAAAGAACGGCCGCTTAAAGAACTTGTCATTCACGATCAGGTTTTAGGCGACGCCTCTGGTGCTGTTCCTAGTGTAGTGTATGTGGTACATTATGGCGTCGGGCGCTTGTTGGTTAGGCGGGCTTGGGAATTCTTTAACCCTCGGAGCTGGATTTATATTGTATGGCCGGTTCTGGCATAGTTGCGCAAAGAGCTGGGTATATTCCTTCCAATCTAGTATGTACGAAGACTTCATCCCAATGTCGTCAAAGGCTTGGAATTTTTTTCACCGTCTAGACCCGAAAGGGTGGTACCGAGTATTTGCTGCCGAGGTCTTGATGCAACCTCAGACGGGGGTGGGCCACACCGCCAGTAAGGCGCCTTCGCATCGCATCTTCGTGTAACTCCATCTTGTTTACATACTCTGGTTGCGAGCGGGATTCCCCTTACACTAGGTAGATCTAGTGTAAGTGTAGGTATATAAATATATATGGATGTCTGTATCCAAAATTTTGATACATATTGATATACATAGGTGTAGATACATAGTAGCAGCGTTGAATCACATTCGTATTCTAGTTTTGTCTCTAAAGAGTTCATCTAGCCTACTGGGTTAGCATGACATGTTAGCTAGCTATAAGTTAACCGACGCGAACTACCTCCTACACTAGGTGGCGATCGCGACTCGCGCCTCCAGGCAAACAACTACTAAATCTAATCTACATGCAGTATCTAGAACGTAGTATTACGCTGGTCTAAGTTAAAAAACACTTACACTAGTACCAGGTTGCTCTAGATAAAGATAGTTATGTGATCGTCAGTGCTATCTCGGCCATTATGCAAATTCTAGTATATCCACGGCGGACCACATGGCGGACTAGTCACGGTGATTACTTGAAGTTTAGGTACCTATGCTTTTTTCATTAGGTACATGCTTATTTTTTTCTGGCAGAGGTTTAGTACGAAGTAAATCGGGCTCTCTATAGGTAATTATATAAGATATAGGGAGTACATGCATATATGTATATATATATTGGGCACCGCCGGCAGACGGATATTGCGTTGTAGATATCTAGTTAGTGTAGTTGAAACAACCACCGCACTCTGGCCGGTGCGCTTCGTAAATAAGAGGAGAAGGAGGAGAAAGATACCGGAAAGGGAGCTGGAAAATTGATCAATGGTACCTGAAAGACCAAAACGACTGCAGAGAAACAAATCGGCTATTATTGTCGCCCTCTTTTTAGAGAGGTTGTTCACATCGTGGATTCTGCGCTGGGGCGTTCGTTTCGTCGATCGACCCCTTTTCTCCAATTTTCCTTTTATGTAGTGCATATAGCTCAAAACATCGTAAGCCTCTGGTGTCTTGCTGCAGGGGCTCTCCTGGGTACCCTGTAGGTGGGGGAGGGAATCGAATCACGCAAAATACGACCCGTACAGTGTCCGCCTAGGACAAACAGCACCGTCGCGTTGTTTGATTTAATTCTAGTCCGTCATATCTATCTCGGAATATAGGTAGTTAAAGTCTATCTTATTTGATTTCTCGGGTTCCAGTTTCAGATGGTCATATCTCGCTTCCAACTGTAATTGTTGGTTCGGAATATTTTTTTCTTTTCGTTTTAATATTCCTATTTTCTTTTTTTTTTCCCTTTTCGAGATTGCCAAACCGGAAAGTTAATAGAAAATCTTGGTGTGGGTAAGTCCGGACGATGATGGGGGTGAAGGGGGCAAAGGGGTAAAGGATGAAGTATAACAGGTTTAGACTTTGGGTCGTATTCTGTTATTCTCAAACATTGCAACACAGACAGACCCAAGATATGGTATCGCACATACACACGCACATACACACACATACCTAATGGCGCAACTATGTTACGCAATATTGCGCACCCGCATTTTCTATGTGCATTCCGTTTGTTTGGTTTTTGTTACTTGTGTGTAAGAGATTTCGAGTCTCACGCCCGTGGGATTCTTGAAGTACATCATGTATGCTCCTGTGGACTTGGTCACTATGATACAACTTCATGCATGCCTGCTTACACAAGATACCCAACCGAAACTATTATTCAGGTGTGTTGAGAGTCGTGATCAAAGCAAGTAAAGAATCTAGAATCATGTTAGTCAACATAGCTGCTGTAGTTTTATAACCTGCGCATATTGTCGCACCGTGCAACAATGTCAAACAGTCGGAGTTTACTTTTCTTTTCTTTTCTCATTCCTTTTCCCTTATTTCTTCTTTTCCTCTTATGTACTATTTTCTAAGTCTCCCGCCCACTCCCCCTCCCCCGTCAAAACAAACACCAAGATAGCACTAATTCAGTGATTCGTTGTATGGATTATGTAGCTAGTTTAGTTACTTGGTTGACTACCTAGTAGTCTGGTATATTTACTTAGTTACCTAGATTAGGTAGGTGTATACATTTGATAGGTCGGGAATCCATATTATCTACCTATCATAGGTCTACAACTATGTATATGCGTAGGTTAATGTTGCCTACTTCTAGACTATATCATACTATATACCTGACATAGACAGGCCAGGCAAATCTAGCACATCTGCTTTTGATTTCATCTTACTTTATCTGTCAGAGTTGTATTCTTTTTTCTCCCTCTCTCTTCCTACGTTACCTACCCCTTCTCCTTGCTGCAAACGCAGGGACAAGGGAAACAAACCCGTATCGTCGTAGCGTGTGAGGGGCGGCCAATTGAAGCTTTGGCCCTACCTTGGTGTGTTCGTTTATTAGCTATTACTAACTTACATATTATACTAACCTCAGGTGGGTGTAGTTAAGATGTATGTCTGTGTGTGATACATACTAAGTCTTTTTCTTTATTTTTCTTTACGCGTCCCCCAGAGTCTAGTCTAGAGTCGCACTTCTTTTTTTCTTTTTTTTTCTTTCTCTTTTTTTTTTATTTTTTTTTTTTTTAGTCCGATACCTTATTATGTATTAGTTATTTTCCCCTCTCATCTCCATTTAACACCACTTTATTTACCGACGCATTTACTAGGGAGCTGATCTGCATGCTTCTATACATATACGCACACACGCACTCACACGAGCTTAACGTCCAAGCATAGACAGAGAAAAAAAAAAGAGAGACTTGCTTGTATCATCTCATTACCTTCGTTTCGTTTGCTTTCTGTTCTCTTCTCTACTCTCGCTCGACAACCATTCAAGACCATTATCAAAGTAAAGACTTAACTCCATAACCTACTAGGTCGATATAATTTGTGGTGGTGGGGAAATTTCATATGGTCAAACAACAATTTTCTTCTATTTATTAGATGGAATTGCCCCGCTATGCTTGGACACAACGTTGATGGGAGGGAAATAATACAAACACTCACGCCGCCCGCTGTCAGCTTGGGCAAGCTATTTACACATGAGCTTATCTTAAACATCCTACATTGAGTGCTGGCAGTCAAAATGGGTCTACTTGGTTTTCTTTCGAGGAAATCATCCAACATACAGAGTAATCATGATGATGTTCTCAAGGCGCAGGCGTACGATGCAACAGTGCCGTCGATGCCTCCCATTCGCGGTATAGTCATGAGCCTTTCCTAATATGGTAATCTTTCAATACCATCTCACCATTACTAACTCGCCATTCTTATAGGCACCTTTCCGGTAGCTGGCAACGGGCCAAGTATCTTAGAGAAGTATCAGAGATCCCATCCTAACTTGAGAAGTGCCGCCTCCTATTCCTATGAAGAGGAGGATGAAACTTCTGCGCCGCCGCCTCTAGTTCCCCGACTACACAGCAGTAGCACCGGGCGCCCGAGGACAGCATCAACGGAGCAGGGAGGGAGTGAGATGGGTCGACCGAGGATCGTATCCTCTATAGTACCATCACAGTCGAGGCTTTCTTTGCGGCAAACCTCGAAATCGCGATACGGATCTTTTATTTTGCCTATCAAAACCGCGCGCAATGATGCAACCGACTCACTATATAGTGTGCCGTCGCCCGCTTTCGCACGCACTTCACTGCGCAGCAGTCATGGGAGCGAATCGACATCCGCGAAGGGATTCGTCGACCTGTTGGACGCCCAGTCATTAATACGACCGTCTGATTTTCATGGCCGTGTACAGGCTACCGGCGCAAAAAACTATGGCGAGGATGTTGCGGATCGTAATATGATGGAAAGTGCGCCAGAACCTGTCATGTCGAAGACACGCGAATTGTTTGCCAGGACATTTGGGATGGACCCAGCCAATATCGACGATGAATCTGAAAACGAACATCCCCGGCTATCGAGGAAATGGCGCTCTATGGGATCTAGTCTACGAGCAAGCTCTACCAAGTCTAATGGTCGGACTTCGTTGCCTAAACGGAAACAGTCACGGGGATCATTAAAGTCTTCAGAGTCGAAGACAACAGAAAAAGTTGATCGACGAAAATCCTTGCCTTCACATATGGCTTCATCCTCGTCGGGTCAAACAGAAGGTGCCCCAAAAGAAAGGAAAGCAAAGGAAACAGATGCCGACTATTTCCCTGACTCTCTTAGGGAGAGAGCTCGGGCTGCTGCGAATCGTGAAGACCAGAGAAGTCGCAGTCCTATAAAATCCGACTCGCCCAGGAAGCAGGTTAATTCATACAAAAGAACAAGGGAATCTGCGATGTCGACGAAGGCTGCTGCCCCTCAACCGCGCCCAAACCATACCCGGAGCGATTCCGAGCAGACTCTGCCAGACCGTGAAACCCGTCCAAAGTCTGCCAAGTACTCCTCCAGATGCCGGTCATTGTCTCACGCCTCATCGCTTTCTGTCCCGAAATCACCATCGAAACGCCAAAGCCTTCAGAGTATCCCGAAGTCGAATCGTGAAGAGAGCAAGGAGATCAACCAACAAACAACTACAAGACCCCAGACTCCACTGAAGTCAGCGCAACGTAGTACATCAAGACGGCGGCTTGGAAGTGCATCTGCTCTTCATGACTCCCCACTACAACTTCTGCAGCCCGCACGTGAGTACCCTTAATTATGATATATTCATGATACTTTAATACAAGGCTTTTGACCTAGGTTAACATAGTATATACAGAAATGAATGGTTCTCCGCGCCGTCCCAGCACCAGCAACGGATCAGGTCACCATGTCCGTAACCGGAGTATTGTCTCGCTGTCCACCAAGAGTATCACCGCTTTCGACATCGAGGGCTCCATTCCCGAACGAACAAGCAGTCTCCGCCGCTGGTCGCTGACCTCGGAGACCGGCGGCTCAACTCGCAGTTCTAATCCCTTCAGGCCGCAATCGGGACACACTACGAGCACGTCGATCGATAACGGGCCGGTATTCCCATTCTCAGCATCGATGACCTCGATATCTGTCCAGGAGAGTCGAACAGATTGTGCCGCTCCAGCTCCTCCCCTAAAGGCAAGCTATACACACTCCTCGATCCGATCCACCACAAAATCCTCGACTCGAGAACGACAGCAGCAGCCAGCACGGCAGAGCGAGTTTAATATCGATGACTATGTGTCCTCCGATGATTCGGCCTCGTCGCCGCGCCGGACCCGCGGTGAAGACGAAAAGGAGCTACTCTTTGCAGACTCGGGCTACGGAGTCGACGGTTTCCAGCTGCCCGGGCTGACCGGTATCTTCGACGCGGCCGTGCCGTCACGTCTCCCTACCGCCTCCTCTACCACTACCACCAACAACAACACGACTACCACACAGGTCCGCACGCCGAAGAAACCGAAACGAACTACAGGAACTAGCAGCACCATGACCAGCACAACCACATCCAAGACTAAAACGCTCCAGACGCCCTTCCACATGACAGCTTTCACACCCGATGACGCCTGGTCCACCGGACGTGGCTCAATGCGATCGAACCGGTCGACATCTCGGGCCCATACCCAAATCCCAGCTCAGGTCGAGCAGCCCAGCAGCCGGACTTTGCGTTTGCGAATCCCCGCGTTCAGCTACTCGGACTCGGAAGCGGACGACGATGAGAACAACCTCAACACCATCACCAGCAACAGCAATAGGAACAACAATACGTACAAGCTAGAGCCGGAGGACGACGCATGCTCATCCGACGACGAGATCAACTTCGACATCCCGCGGCGCCGCCCAGCCGCCGCCCGGCGGTACTCGCACGGCAGCATGACGGGGGGCAAGCAGCCGCGGTACGAGACAGCGGAGGAGCCCATCCTAGAGGGCGAAGTGCTCGATTTCCTCGACGCGCTGCGGGCGTCGTCTTCGTTCGCGCAGCAAGAGGCCGGGAAAGGAGAAGGGAAAACTACGAGCAGCGGAAGCCGAAAAGATATCAAGTATCACGGCGATGCTTACGAAAGCGTTTCGGTCCGCGGCAGAGCGAGACGCACGGAGATCTAAGGGAGGGGGGTAGTGCTTCACGAAAGCTAGAGAGGAAGAGAGATTAATTCGTTATACAATGACTTCTCTCTCCCCCGTATCCTCATCCACACGCGCACGCGCGCAAGAAGAAATCACGACGACATATAACGACGAACATAAACATACATACAGACCCGCATACCAAAAACCCAAGCATTTCGCATCCCTTTCTTTCCTCCTATTACCCACTTATACAAGATTTTTTTTTTTTCCATGCGAGCGATAAAAAAGAAGAACCGACCGGCGTTCGGGGAGGACCAGGTTTTAACCTACCATACGGATGGACTCTTGTTTTCTGCATTTTTCTTTTATTGAAAATAATACCCCCTCCACGCCCAATATTTTCCCTTTTTTTTCTTGCTTCTTGGTTTCGATTCTGAAGAAACCGAACAACGGACACACATTATGTACGATTTACTTGACTGAATGTATTACACACACACACACACTTCCAATGCCATTGTCATTATATCCCCCCCACCCCCTTAGATCCTGTTTTGAATTCTTCTACTTTCTACCCCCTCCCGCCCCCTTTTTTACATTTCTTGTTATTATGTTTTTAACGCATATGCCTACTTACACTGTATTGTTCTTTCTTCTAAAGGCAACTCAATTCATTGCGTCGGCGCGAGTTAGTATTTTTTTTTATTTCTTCTATTGCTCCTACCTGTCTTACAACCCCAACTTAGCAAGTGTTGGAAAGTTATGGCGACATGCGAGTGTACAGTATGTGTATGTAATTAATATGGACGAAGCAAAATACCCAAAAGACAAGGGGTTGGATTGTTGTTGGTGTGCGATTCAGATTAAGGGGGGCAATCATAGAAATGAGGATAGGAAATGAAATATGTACTCTTTAATCTGAGACTCGCATGCATGTGGAAAGATTGAACACGTACCTCCATCTGCCTTTTTTACCCCTGACTTAAATCAAATAGGGGAACCTACGATGAGATGCCATCACACGCCTACCCTAAATATCAAGGTAATAATTAATGAGACAGTGGTTTCACAAATGGCTAGTATTAAAATAAGAACCGAAAACCAAGATGATCAACGCGTAGAAACATAAATCGTAGCCCCCTGCCTACGTAAATGAGTAACGACAGAATTTGGCCTGTCTGACCTGATCCTCGTAGAATAGATAACCAGACTCTTCAATCATCTCTGGCTTCCATCTCGACTCAGATCGCGATTACATAAGCCATTATCCCGTCATTCTAAATTACTCATTAGGCTTACACTCGCACCCGTACGTCTGCTTGAACTCATTGATGCTTATGCCCTCGAGCTTCTGTAGCATCTTCTGCGCAGCTGCAGTCTTGGCATAGCGGCCGCTGGCAGCAATAGCATGCTCTCGTACCTCACCGTGAATCATCACGCCACAGAGGACCTGGGTCTGACGACCAAGGGGTGCCTCCTCATCTTCCTCTGCGTCGATAATAAGACGCCAGTTGTCACAATGAAAGTCGACCTGCAGCATGTTGATGAGGAAGGTAACGGGGTGTTTATTGGCGAACGTGTCATATAGATGTATCTCCTCGAAGTATGGGCGGATATGTGCATCGAAGAAATTCTGTACTTGGCTGTAGTTAAATTGACTATCCACGAAGACAGCCCCGACATAAGCCTCTACTATGTCTGGAAGGCATTTAGGGGGCCGTTTCTCATGTACCCAAAAGTCCCGAGCATAAGCTGAACGCTCAAGGCCAGCAGACTCAGCTTCGTCCTCGGCTTGTTTTTGAGCTTCTGTAATAGCAATCACGTACTCAGTGATTTCTCTCTGAAGACCTCCCGCCATGGAGAGCATATGCCTCTGAAATTCCAGTGACACGCACAAACAGCCAAGGAATTGGTTGGATACCATTGCCATCTTGTGTTCTGTCAGCCACTGAGGGTTAGCATTGGGAAATCGGTGATATAGGTAATCGACGCAAACCATATCTAGTAATGCGTCACCAAGGAACTCTAGTCTCTGGTAGTTCGGAATTCGCTCATATATAGTGCTATAAGATGGATGCGTGAAGGCGCTACGCAAAAGCCGAGGGAAGTTGAATTTATAGCCTAGTTTAGTCTCTATTTGCCGTGCGAGTTCCTGTTGTACGGCCGTAGAATCTGCGGTTTGCCAGGCAGGGACTACGTAAGCTGCATAATAGTCACTGTACCTCATCATCGTGTGACTTGGATGATTGACGAACTTGGTAACAGCTTGTATCGCCATATCAAAGTCTCTTTGTTCATACGTTGTCATGTACGATGCTCCAATGAGAGCCTCGCAAACATCAGCAATAGACTTGTCAGCAAGTACGTGATGGCGGTTAACGCCCCCTTTTCGACCTGCTTTGCTATCATTCTTCTTCCCTCTTAGTAACTCGAGACCATCTGGATACCATACTCGTCTGTTGAAAGCTTGGGTTCGTATCGACTCCTCAAGTTTCAACTCCAAGGCATTGTTGAAGAGGTTTCGGTTGCAAACCTGCATCATGCGGTCTACATGGTATAGGAACTCACTCCCGTCCGGGATTTTGGAGAATAGTGCTATTGTCGTACTCATTTTCAAGAAAGAATCTCCGAGAAACTCGAGCCTTTCGTAGTTCTTCCCCATCCCTCGTTGTATATTTATCTGCTCCTCTGAGTGCTCATCGGTGTTATCACTGTCCTTCGTCATTGCTTCCAGTGCTAGATCAGGTCGTATATCAAGCTCGAGAGATTTGCACGCATCTAGGACAATCATATTCGATTCGAGTCGATATATAATAGCAGGAAGGGTATAAGCCATTGCTACAACATCCGTCGGTAGCTAGTACTGTTAGTTATGGATACTGAATGATGAATAAATAAAGACTTACCTCAGAGATCCGAAGAGTTTTCAGTACGATATAACACCTTCTTTCTATACCTTCTACCTGCTCGAACTCATCCAACATATTTCGGCGAAGAGATACGTATTCCGCCTCAATCACTGGTAAATGATGGTTAATGGGTATTTTCGCTCGTGAGTTGGCCCATAAGCTGATGCTGAAATTCCAGATGTCCTGGGTACCGTCTTGTCGCTTTTTCTTCCTAATCTGACTCTTAGGAACTCCGGGTAATTGAGGATCAGTGGGTTTGAGGTTGTGACATCGGTGAAGTGTGTAGAATTTCCGGGACCCATCATGAGGGTCGTAAACAAATTTATTTTCAAAAGCTTCATCGGGCTCGCTTTCCCAGCAAATATCTTTTGCTTGGTCCTGAAGCATGTATACACACTCCCAATCAATAATGCTGCGAACGTCTTCACCCGCGCTTGAAAAGATGAAGTCATGTTTATGAATTAAGGGAGCAAGATAGTATGGCATTTTTTCTGACTCTGGCTTGTATTCTTTACTGAAAATATCTTTGAAAATTCTCAGCGTGAATGTAGTAAGCCTCCTTGTCAACTCGGGAGTTGCATCGATGGGATTGGGTAAATGAATGCACTCTAACTCCGATTTACATTGGTTGTCGAAGAATAGGGGAAAGCTGGATATATAAGGCAAAGGTTGCCTAGTTAGCATAGCCATTGGCCTTGATGGTCTACTGAGAGCTTCGGGTGTTGAAAGCCTAAAAATCGTAATATAAAGCCTCCCAGGCTCACCACGAGAAGACCAAGCGTTGGGCTTTGTGCGCATCTGGTATCCATGCCTCTTTTTCGAACTGATAGCAAGACGGGCATTACGCATCAGAGGGAGGGCCTTCGAGAAAGTTGACCGCAAATACTCATCAAGAAATTTGTTCTTCCTTAACTTGACACACAATTCGAAGGCTGCAGAGCACTTTGCAATCTGCCGGGATGTAGCTCGTCGTCCAATAGCACTTTTGATCGGAGAAGAATCAGGAAGGATGACTTCGCATTCAAACTCCCCGCCAAGGTTCCTGATAATATAATCAGGTGCATACGGAGTGTTAGGTGGATGGGGTAGAGACGACGCAAAACTAGCAAGTATTACCAGGCTGATACGATATGTGAGCTTTGCCTTTGACGACTGGACCACGTATACACGGTGTTTTTTCTCCTTGGATAGGTAATAATCGAGGTCGAAATCATTACCAGCAAGAAGCCGGTCTTCGGGCAGAGTATCGCAAAATTCACGAAGCTTCGCCTCATTATCGTTATTCTCGAAGACAGACTGGACGTCCATGCTTCGTGTTATTTCGACCATGTGAAAGAATCTCGAGTTACTACGACGAGCTCGACCTCGTGACTGGATGAATTGGATCATGGTTTTACATAAGTCAAACCGAATGATCATGTTGCAATCTGGGATATCAAGGCCCTCTTCGCCCACACTCGTAGCAAATATGCAGTTCAGATCACCCTGTCGGAACTTATGTACGGTGAGAACCTGCTCTTTCAACGACATGCCAAGGTCTCCAGAGTCATTACCATGACTACCCATCTATACAAAGTTGGTTAGTAGTTGATCCTTTGAAGCCAAAGTATAGAAACTCACTAGCATCCCCGCCCTGATATGAGGCAGACCTAAGGCATCCTGCTGGAAAAGATCTGCAAGTAGCTTAACTGTGAGCCGCTGCTCAACAAAAATAATGCACCTGTCCGTTTCGCATTTGAATGATTGTTTTAATGTGGATACTAAGGACATTATCTTGTTGGATATATAGAATTCTGTATCTTTAAGTTCGGGGAAATCATAGTGGACTACGGTTTGGTAGGCCTCGCGAACTGCCAAGCGCTCAGCGTCGAGGACAGAAACCGAGTTCGCGCCTTGAGAAGATACACAGTCTCTTTCGGTTTGAGCCTCTATCTTAAGGGCTTCTTCGTGTGTGAGGCATAGCTGCCAGACTCGGTCGGCACACCAACGACCTAGCTCAGTAGTACAATCCTTTGAATAGGTAAATAGTTTCCTGAAGGCACGGTTTTTGCCAACTAGCATGTGAAGCTTTTGCCATAATGGAGTTGTGAACGGATTTTGTACCTTGGCATATTCAATCAACTCTTCCTCAGGACGATTGATGGATGATCTCTTGAAAATGGAAGGGTCCGCAACAGTTGCTATCTCACTATGAAGAAGGCCCTCTAGCTCTGCGGCAGCGCGCGTGATGTCCGTTTTAGCATCAACGGGCGAGGCCGTCATGCCTAGTACACGAGGACGTCTTGTCTCTAGTGTTTCAAGATCGGCATAAAAGTCTTTAATGATTCTCGCGTATGGATGATTTTTCTTTGTGTGGTGAGCTTCGTCAAAAATTAATAGATTGATCTGTTCCATTTTGATGAAAGAGTGGTGTAGACACTGATGAAGAATGGCAGCTGTGCACACTATCACCATACAATCGTCACGTTGCTTCGACCAGAACTCATAGGAGAATATTGGTTCGTTGCTTTCGCCATATAGTCGACCGACTGGGACGTCCAGGTTGGCTTTGAGGACCTCGTATTGTTGGAAAACCAATGTAACCTTGTCGACCTGCTCGCAATGTTAGCCGATGCGACTTTCTACACCGGAAGGTGGACGACAGACGAGAAAGAACGATATCCTCGGGGGCTTTCCTGATTTTCTATCTTCAAGCTCCTGCTCGATAATGTGACGAAGCAGAAGCGCCGCAATCAGTGTCTTGCCGGTTCCTATAAATATTTTGTTCAATGGCCGTCCACTATACGAATTTGAGGAGTGAACTGACCTGTATCTAGGACCGCAATGATATTCTTCTGCTTGGCCCTTTCAAAGAGCTCAACTTGGTATTCTCGTGGGCTGGCAATGATTTTTTCACTCTCTGCTTCCCGGACAAGCCAAGACATGGACTTCTGCTCGTTCGTCGCAACCGAGTCAGAGACTAGGCCAGAAGTACGCTGTAGCTTGTCTCTCTTCCATTTGTCGAATTGCGAGCTATCGTATAAACGACGTTTTGTTGTTGTTATGAGAGACGATGTGGTAGCTTCGTTTGTTAATTCATCGTCACTAGAAAGAGAATTCGCATCGTCGTTGTCGTCGTCGTCGTCGTCGTCGTCGTCATCACCACCATCAGAGGTGGGAGGTTTTGTCGTCACTTGATACTCAGTTGAGTTGTTCTCTGGAACGAGAACTTTGGGAGATATCCCGGACGTCTCGTGTATGTTGGTCGAAGACATGATGCCCTTTATCTTCGATGAGTTTAATGATTTGATCGAAGAATGGTATTGGCAAAACTTTTAGGATTATTGGTAGATTAGGACTAGTAGCAAAGATATCGAGCTCTTTCTCCTTCCCAGCAATTACCTCGAGGAGATTGGCAGTGATGAGAAGGGCCTCAACAACCCTATTAAAATGTAGTAGATATAGGGTGAGTCTAGGAAAGTGATCAGGTGACTGCTTGCTATCCAAGCAGCTAGAATCTCAAACTTGAAAGATGGAAGAGCAAGAGAGTGGTAGGGAGGGAAACGATGGTAAAGTAATGAGAGAAGTGATGGGAGAATGTCAAGTACCATAGTACCTTCCACTAAGTATGTATGCACCTACTTCCATATATCCCACAGGAAAGTTGTTGCCCCTTCCTGCTAATATTCTAACTTAGAAACTTTAGGTAGGTGCCTTACCTATATGCACAAGTAAGGTGAGGTTGCTTGCGTACGGTACTTGCTTGGTTGTTTGTTACCTAGGTAGGAAGTGTGCAGGTTACGTGCCTACTTGCTTCAATGTTGCATGCATGCTAGGTAATAAACCGACTAGGAAAGTTTAAGTCTCTATGCCATATCTACTTACCTATGTAGGTAGGCAAGGAAAGTACCTACCTATATAGTACCAAATGGTTTCTTCTTATATCTACGAATTTATTTATTTATACTAAGCAACGTGATATTCCTATTTTCATCCTTATGTTGCTACTTAACCCCCCTATAAAATCATATGTTTATTTCTTGCTTTATCAATGCAAAATTAATAGTTTGTTGAAGTATTGGTTGTGATTGCTATTCAGCAGACGAGTTGTCAGTAGAAACAGAAAGAAAGGGGTAAACTATATATGAGTAGATATGCATGGAATCAATCTAACCTAGTTAACTCTACGAAAATATTCCTTTAACGAGGGATTTTCCTTACATGCACATAGAAACAACATGGCATGTACCTAAGTACCTTCTGTGACCTAATCTACGGACTGACAGGTTAGGTAGTTACAGGTAACCTACCTAGGTAGGAGGGGCATTTAGGGAACCGAGATCTCGCCCGGTGCCCCACCACTAGATCATCCGCGATTTCAGCTCATTCATCACCTGCAATGTTCAAACCTTCAAGTTCCATTTGCCACTTCTAGCCTCAATTACAAGTAACACATCTCTGCCTCTGTTTTACTTGAATGTATTTGCCTGCACGGCACTACGCATATCAACTTTTAATCTACCTTCCTTCCATTGTATCTAGCAAATATGGCTGGGGAACCACGGACGCTGAAATCCATTTTCCAAACAGCTGAACAGAAACGACAGGCCCTGGACGGAGCTTACGAGGGCAGCTCGCCAACTTACCATGATGATCTTGCATTGGCCCTTAACTCCTACCAGGAATGCCTTGAGATCATATATAAGATCTCCCTGTTCAGCCCCAATGAGGCGCTAGAAGACATCTCCACATCAGACCTCCCTTATCTTCTAGTCAACTTCCGTATAGCTGAGCTCGTTCAGAGGATTTCAACCCGTTCACCCTCAGAAAGGAAAGATGTACTCAAAAAGGCCAGAGAAGCCTATGAGAAGTTCCTTCATCTTCTTGACAGCTACTCCGTTCTGTCCGCAGCGCACAGTAAACTCTTAGCTGAATACAATGAAGACCCCTCAGCCTTCTCAACCACATCAACCAAGGACCCGGCTGCACGACGCAATGCCAAGATAGCCAACTTCAAAGTAGAGAAGGAGATGAAGCAGAAGCTGGAGTATATGCGGAATTCGCCAAGATACCTGGAAGACGGAGGAGATGAGGAAGCTGTCCGGGAGCTTTACCTCGCAAACCTTTCCTACTGCGTTCACATGGCCTTCCAAGGTCTCGAGGGCCTCAACCGAGAGACGGAGATGCTTGCCCAAGCCCCTGAACCTACTATGCCTCAGATGGCCAGCGTGCACGAAGACGAGCGGCGACGGATGGAAACGAATACTAACGATGGATATTCAGAGAGACTTGATCGACCTCTGAATCAACTGTCGTCAGCACATAATGGGCCGCTGTTAAGCAGGGAAGGAAAGCCGTTAAGGCCATTCACGCTCACTGCAAACCGACAAGAACTACAAAAAGGGGTGTTCAGACCAGGTCATAACCTACCGACTATGACGATAGATGAGTACCTAGAGGAGGAGCGGCGACGGGGTAATATCATCGAGGGTGGAGGAGAGGCCAGTGGGAGAAGACCCGAGCCAGATGAGGATAACATGGAGAAGGCAGACGAAGAGACAATGAAGGCACGTGAGTGGGATGAGTTCCAGGAGGCAAATCCAAAGGGCAGTGGAAATACACTCAATAGAGGTTAAGATGATCACCATGGCTTGTACTTATGTGTCTAACCTGGCTAAAAGGCAATTATCAATGTTCTAGGTAGTAGCACCGTGGATATAAGTCGTACTTGTGAAAGCTTATAACCTGGATTGGTCTATCTTTGGGTTTTTTTTTCAATCTTGCCTTGCATCTGACCTGCTATTAGCAGTATGGAGGTATTTCACTGTTGTTGCATAGCAGTGGATTACAACTTCACATCGGAGACTCCTTAGTTGCATGTCTCAAGTCCTCTTTATAGGATTATCAGCTATTTTACGTATGTACCTGGCCAGCTGGTGTACGTACATAACCCAGGAATGGGGGTCCACTAAAACCAAACTAGCAGGGATACCGCAGTGTGCTTGGACCCTCTGAAGCTTTTCTCCAGCCTCGTCTGTCTTTCTACTTGTCGAGGCTAAGCTACCAAGGAAACATCCATCACTTATCACTATCATCATCGCCATCGCCATCATTTCTTTTTGTAGCGGCACCGCACCTCCCCTTCTCAATACATTCATTTTATCGGTCGGATCGATCGATCGCATTTCTGCTGACAATGGCCTCAGGAGATCAAGATCCGCTTCTGTTACTCCGCCAGTCAATTGCATCCGGCAGCACGATTCTACCCACCGCGTCGGCCGATCCTTCAGCTCCAGAAGTCAAGCTATCGCAAGCAACACACCTCACATTCGTTACGCCATCCCGAGTCTCGCTACCCATTGACACTCCGACGCGGTTTGTATCCAATGATACGCCTGTAGACTTGCGCAGTATTTACTTCGCCTGGCTTAACCGCGAGGTTGCCATCCCCGAATATAATACCTTCGCGTCGCAACTCAATGATGAGCTTGGAGGCAAGGGCCAAGTCCGTAAATTCGCGTTCGTTGAGCGACTAGACCTGATCACCTGGCTGGAAGGGGCTAGTGAGGAGAGTGAATACATCAAACCACTTGCCGGCGACCGAGATGGCACCACGTCTACCGCAGCGGCAGCTCTGGCCTCGAAGGGTGCTGCTGCTCCGGCAATTGGTGCGACAGTAGGAAGATCAGGGAAGGGGACGGTAGACCCAAGACTGGCTGTCATCTATAACAGCGAGCGCAAGATGGGCGATCGGAATAGTGTATTACGAGGCATCAAGCCCACGGTAAGTATCTAACGCGGACCTTAGTGGTTCTAAAAACACAAGATAGAACTCAGAGCTAATCGCGTAATGTTTGTTGTTGTATGTAGGACTTCTCCCACGTTCGCAAGCATGCCGCGCAATTCATGTCCAAGAAGCCTCTACACCCATCCTCTTCCAATATCTCCAACAATCCTTCTCTAGCAACCCACCAAAAGCCTCGCCGACCTGACCCCATCATCCTCCTCTCCCCATCGGCATCATCCCTCCTCCGAATGTCCAACATCAAGTCCTTCCTCGAAAGTGGTCAATATGTGCCTCCCGATTCCCTCGCTGCTAGCTCCAGCAGTGGCGCGAGTATGCTACATATCAACCGTCTCATGAAGGAAATCGATCCCAACCGGCCCATGCGCTTCATCCTAGTCGAGGGACCCGAGCAGTTCAAGCCCGAGTACTGGAGTCGCGTGGTCGCCGTCTTCACTACCGGCCAGTCTTGGCAGTTCAAGAACTACAAGTGGAGCAACCCTACAGAACTATTCCGCCACGTACCTGGAATATATGTCGGCTGGCGAGGCGAGCAGCCGCCTGAGAGCGTTCGGGGGTGGGGGCACAGAGTCCTAAACATCGGTGTAGATAGGTGGAAGGAGACGGGGCTGACAGGGATGGACTCGAGTCGGTGGAGAGATCGGGAGGCGGTTGAGGGGATCTGGAAGATGATCGAGAGTAACATGCGCAGCAAGGGCTGGAGACGGGATCAGGCTCCATCTTCGATATGAGACGTGACGTGCCACGCAAAATCACCTCAAGCTTCCCCGCAGCACGTGGCTCCGGCATCTTCGGATCGAAGGGGGGCCCCTTTTCCCCGTCACTACACCGAACTTGCATAGTACCTGGCGGAAACTGCCCCATATTCCGAAAAAGTTGGGATAAGATGTACTCTCTTCGGATTATCACCGAGCTTTTGTTGCGCCCCCAAAGCGGAACCATAAATTATAATATTATTTTTTCAAGCAGGCTGGCCTATACCAAAGAAAACAACAAGCTTACATAGGACCTTGGCAAGCTGATGAAGACTGTAGCATTAAAAACATGTATCTACACTTGAATAGGTATTATACCTATATTGTTTTCTTTTCTTTTTAGGGGAAAGGGAAACTCCATCTGAAGAATAAAAAAATGAGAAAAAGGGACTTTGTGAATTATGGCCAGGCTTCTTACTTGTGAATTTGCATATATTAAGGGAATTAGGAGATAGCTACACTTAGAAGGTGTTGTTTCCTCGAGTTTTCCATATAGCCTTACCATATTCATAACTACCCCAGTGTGTCATACCTATTAGATATGTATGTACACCCCCCGGATGCGGTGTGATCACATATTGAAAAGATGAGGAGTAATAACTAGGAACAAAGTGCTATTATATATGTAGGTATTGATATGTATTACCTTACATACATAGCCTACCTACCAATGTTATTCCATGGCTCGCGTTTCCACGTTCCGTGTAACCACACACCTCGTGTCGATGATGTGCGTGTGTATGCTAGTATATGTGTATGAATGTCCGAGAGGAGAGATTCTATTGCCTTCTGCATTTCTTTAAAAAAAAAAATCGCTTTCGTGAGTGGAGGGAGAAAGTGAAAGAGAAGGGGGGGAAGGAGGTCTTGAGGATGATTTATCAATTTGAACTTGTATCATTTTCTACCCTGAATACTACGCTACCCTACATACATGCACAAATCCACCTGAGGCTCGGGCATTGCGTAAACCAAAACCAGAAAGGCTCTGGGTTAGCACCTATCCAATGCCGACTTATCCAATGGGTGAGATCATGAAAGCAACTCCATTCTCGAGATCATTGGCCCGGAAAAAGGAAAACCGGCGAGGGGGGGATTGGGGGCGAGAAAGAATAGAAAGGAGGGGAAATCATGACTGGTTGGTTGGTTGGTTAATTGATATTATTTTGCACGTGTCGATGAAGAAATATATGTATCTTGGTGCTGCTTAGTATATATGCCTACATATTCAGGTTACCTTAATACGAGTATAAAGAGAGAGAAGAATCAAAAAAACACGTGCTAATAATGTGTCATCCTATAGTGTATCCTTCCCCCTTACCACCCTTTCACAAAGTCGTTCTATTGCCACCACCGTGACACGTGTATTTTACCTTTCCCGAACCCCTCTCCCTCCCTCCATGTTACCTAGTTCCTTTTTCTTGTCTGTTTCCTTGAATATGCACTCAGATGACACCCTCGTATATGTGATGTGTGTCCGGTAGGTGAGTAGTGAGGCAACAACATGACCTAAGTATGTACCTAACCTGTCTACCTACCTACCCAGCTACGGCTGTGCGCATGAAGTCCCATACATATAGATATATATGCACACCTTCTGTCCTTCTATCAAGGGAAAGTACCTACCATCCACCCTTAATTGCTCTTCCGGGGCCCGGAGTGGTTACTTAGTGATCTGGATTAATGCCTTACCCGTCACTTACCAGATGCTCGAATGCCACCGTTGCAGTCTCGTGGCAGCTTGCCGGTGACAATTAATAATCCAGGGGGTAAGGTCATAATATAACAGACTTGCAAAAGAGGGAGGGGGGTAGTTTTAAGAAGAAGGTTCTATGGGAACTGGGTACATAGTATTAAGAAGGAAAAAAAAAAAGGGGGGGGGGACAGTTTATGTAGTTCAAATGCCGGAATAACGTCCCCGGCTTGCATATGTAGGTATGGTGTCTAGCGGGTATCATATATCAAGCTCCAGTGGGCGGCGTTCGTAGTCGCGAATGTCATCGTCGTAAGAGTTTCCCCGAGTCCGGTGAGTAAGTAGGTATGCCTGGCCCGGAGCCTTAGTAGTAGGGATAATATAAAAATTTTAGCACCCAAAGGCCAAGCACATACTGCCAACGGTATTATATTACAATACATATGATATGTGCCGGAGGAAGTACGCTGCAGACGCCACGGCTGATAATCCACGCCTCTTCATCGCACAACCTAACACATTACCTGAGTAAAGTACCAGGTAGGCTGGGCTGGGGTTTGTGGTGACGCGAAATATATTAGCTAGGTAATTCCTTTTCCTTTCCTTTCCTTTCCTCCGACCCTCCTCGCTATATGTATAGTATGTATAGTATGGATAATCTTAAGGATACTTACCTATCTACCTATTAACTCTTCTTAGTTCTGACCACCTCCTTACTCTTCTCTTTTGTTTACTGCCTACCTACCCAAGGTCCCAAGCCTTTAGTGTACGGCCCAGCTCATCCTCCATACTCGGGGTAGGTAACGGTGTGTATAACCTATGGTATAGGTAGTATGCGTTTAGTTAAAGCATTGAGGTAGTAGCGCTAGCCCAGGTTTGAAAGTTGGATGGGCGGGAAATCATAGTATTACCACATGTAAGTGAGACGACGATCACCAATGCCGACGACGACGATGATTGGTTCAGCGATGATGACGATGAGTCAGCCAGACAACCTTAGCAATCCGGTCGGGTCTGTTCGTAGGCAGCCAGCCATGTGCTAGACAGGCAAGTACAGCACGAGGCTTCTGCATATGCATCCGTTCGTATGCGGTAACACTATCCAGTATACCTTATTTTTTATTCCCGCCTATGTACCCCTTCCCCTCTTCACCACTGAAATGCCCCATAGTGAGGTGTACATGTATACTTCGGTAAGTAGGTACTGTTCTTGGAACATACCAGCATGCTTACAGGGAC
This sequence comes from Camillea tinctor, assembly GCA_022578605.1. Classification (NCBI taxonomy): domain Eukaryota; kingdom Fungi; phylum Ascomycota; class Sordariomycetes; order Xylariales; family Graphostromataceae; genus Camillea; species Camillea tinctor. Next base: position 228,034 of record MU394062.1, on the reverse strand, counting down.
TTGTTGTAACGTCATGTATCATCAGCCGAAAGCGGAGACAAAGTACTTATCGAAGTACCAAATACTACCATAACCTATCATAGGTAATCTATCATAGGTAGGTAACCTATAACATTACCTAAGCGAGCATGTAAGTTGGTGCAATGAAAGACTTACGCCTCGGGAGTTGATGCATTTATGAGTAGTAATATGCACCTAGCAATCTCGTAGGTTATATTATTTATTATTATTACCATTTTCCATTTTCCGCATGGGGGGAGCATTGTCAGTCTAGAACCTCAAAGCACACAGCCAACCTACATATAGGTAATCTATTTATGTGCTATGTCAGACAGCTAGACATAATTACCTACATACAGACAGACAGATAGATAGAAATCCCACAAGTCGGTGAGAAAAGGAGTTCATTATGCTATAGTAAGGTGTGTACGGTAATCATCACCACACCGACTTATGTAAGAGCACATTATCTTTATTTTGATTTGTTCCGCCGTAAGAGGGGAGAAAAGTGTAGGGAAGTAAGTGAAGAAAAAATATCGTAAGAATGCATGTCTCTTAGCTGCAGTATAAAAGAAGAACCAGGCACGGAGCCGACAGTGAGGGCTTCGGTTCCGGCAGAGAGGAAACAGCGAGTAAGTGGTGTATCAAGCTCGGTCTTTTCGGGGACTGCTGGCCCCCATTCCCGTGTAAGATATCACTTACATAAGTAGGATCAATGCCGTGAGAAAAGCCATGTTATAAGCTATTATTCTATAGGTTAGAAAAATTTCGACCTTTTTTTTCTTCACGTTAGATATACATACGCCCCCTTATTGGCCTTTATTGAGTAGTAGATGTATACAGTATTGTCTATGTTAGCTAGTGTATATCACATGAAAGCTTCCAAGATACACCCACACGTACACACACATATTTACACTAGATGCTATTCTGGACTCCTACCCTGTGCCGCCGTCGTCGTCACCGGTATTGTTCTAAATACGCAGACACGCAAGGCGAATCGTCATCGGGAAACGGCGTCTGCTCCTAGTAGTCTTGGCATCACCTGCATCGGATGGCGTCTGCATGATGAATCTGACCAAGATAAAATCCGAAAAAGTTAATTCGAGAAAAAGCTTTTTTGGCTTTTTGATTAGTATGTTCCTTCTCAGTAGTATGACACTGTCATGTTATGATAGCGGTGTAGGGGAAAGAATCGAACCCATAATAGGGGGGGAAGGAGGTTCCCCAACACGTGCAGAAGATTCCTTTTGTAGGAAGAGGCTGTGTTAAAACATGTGTATGTGGCAGAAAAATAGAATGAGTTTGGCATCGATGTCACTAAAAGTACTGTTAGGTACTATCAGGGAAAATTCAAGTGATGAGAGGTAGATGATAATGATAGATCTATCCAGACTTTACTGCATTCGAATTATACATCATGAATGTGCGTATCCCTAAGATAAGTCATCTACTATATATCATATCTGAAAATGAGCACTGGAGATATATATCTACGGAATACAAAACAAATCTTAATAGATCAGCTATAGAAATCATAATGGGACATTTATTACTAATATATGGGTTCCAAAGAATCTCAAAACTTCAGACCTTAAACGCCTGTCTTCAGTAATAGTCAAGGGCCAGCAAAAGGAAGAGAAATTCTTTTGCTTCTAATGAGCAATACTGCTATGATTATATTCCATTTTTAACTTGTAGTTAGAGATAGACGTGAAATAGAAATTATGACTAGTTGGGGGGGCAATCACGCCAGATAGCAATCGCTCTAAGCACGCATGGCAAGCGAGCAGGTATAAGAGAACAAAAGAAAACGATATCTAATTAAGATCCTCCTCCCGTCTCTCCCCTTTCCGGGATCGACTGATATCCTAACCAACATCTCTCATCTGCCTCTTTTTTTCCCCCTCATCCCCTCATGTCGCCATAACACCCCCTTTTTCCCACCACCAAAACTCCCACCCAAGTGCCCCCTTACCATGAAATTCCTCATCCCCAACCCCTTCTTTTTCCAAAAACCTCCCCTACAACCCCACAACCGCAACAGCCACCGCCACCAACCCCACCACGCCCACCGCAGCCCCCACGCTCTCCGCGCCCGCGACCTGGACCGTCGACGGCGTAGCGCTAGGCGTCATGGGAGCGGGAGCCGCAGGGGTGGTAACCACGGCCGTGGGCGCGGCGGGAGGGGGAGGAGGAGCTACGGCGGGCGGGGGTGGCGGGTTGCCCGTGGGCATGGGGACGGGGACAGGGGTCTCGCAGATAGAGGAGGTGAGGATCTGCTGGGCCTGGGGTCAAGGGTTAGTTAGGTACGATGAGGAGGGTTAAGGGTTAAGAGGGGAGGGTAGGAAGGGGGAGGGGAAGGGACGAATAGATGATCCCCAGGAGGAGCCAGAAAAGGGGTAGAAGAAAAAAAACCCAACATACCGTGGTGATAGTGCAAGGGCAGTTCGTGACGGTAACGATCTCGCCCGCGGTGGCGGGGTACTCGCAGTCGTTGAAGGTCAGGGTGGTGGCCTCGGCGCAGAGGGTAGTGAGCGCGTTGACCACGAGGGTGGTGGTCACCGTGGTGTTGTAGTACGTGAGGTGGGCGATCTCGGTGCCGTTGGCCGCGATCACGATGGCGTTTGGCGGGGGCGCGGATTCCGTCACGGTCGTCGTCGAGCCCGTGGCTGTCGACGAGGTCGACTCGGTCACCGTGGTGGTGGTGCCCTGAGCCATGACCCCGGTGGAGGCGGCGGCGAGGAAGCCCATGAGGGCGACTGTCTTCTTGGAGTACATCTTATGTTGTTTTGGTATTGTAGGTAGTAAATTGATAATAGCAAGTGCACTAGTCAAGGCTGTAATTGAGCGAGCGTATTAACTTCTCGAAAAATGAGTGTAAGGAAGTGAAGTGAGAAGAATGAATGGGGAGGGAAACATACACTGTCAACATCGAGATCACGTCTGCCTTTTGAGTTCCGAGTCGGGAGCAACATATGCTCCTGGATTTACACCAGGAGAATCCGTAATTAGACAGATTAACAGGTTTATTCCTATTAATTGGTTATTGGGAAGCAGGGCAAGACACCAAAACAAATAACAACCGAGATATAGCTCCCTTGTGTCTAGGAATGCGCAGAAGCTGCCGCAAAATTACGCCAGCTGATGTTCCATTCCATCATCCCTATATTCATCATGGACTAGTTTCGTTGTCAAAGGGACGAGTCTCCCTGATCTGCAAATCGATTTTCATTTCAGGCGCCAACGCAAAGACATAGTCTTGTTTCGATGCAAAAGGTATGTACAAGCCGCCGACAGTTATGTCGCATGTTTTTTCTCCTCCCATCATCCCCCACCCAGCGCACAGTTTATGCTTGCTGCCGGCAATACAGAGTCAATATACCGCAGACACCCCGCTGTCTTCACAACAAACGCGATGACTATTTGAATATGCTTCGGAATCATACACATAGCCCTTTTTCCAATTGCCGGCTCCGTTTCAAACTTGGCAACGATCGCTCGTTGATGTCCTGTGACTTCCCTATCATGGGTTAGTTGTCACAATTGGGACACAAGTCTCCAGATAGCCGACCCAATTCCCCTCAGTCGAAAATCCCGTATACACACTCACACACACACAAGACACTAAGTCGCGACCTGACTTGGCCTCTCTCCTACCTCATGCGCAACGCAGAAAAATATATATATATTCAGACGAGCCAATCGATGATTGCTGCAGTTCAAAACGCCGATCGTGGGGTGTCTCTATCTGGTTTATCCCTCAACGCCGCCATTGCCCTGTAAACAAAGAAAGTCTTTGGAGAATAAAATTTTTTTGAGAAAGATTGTATTAGGTCTCGGCAACCAAGGTCGCTGAAGAGTCGTAACCGCGATGAGAATAAATCCAAAGTCGTTGATATCATGAAGATATTCGTTCAGTCCGTCTGGGATGCGTAGTATCGCCCGAGCGATTTACTCGATGGTTCGATTGTGACATCGCTTATTTGCGATTAGACCGGCTCTGGCTCCGTTCAGGGACACGAGACCCACCAGAAACGACAGTGTCAAAGTCGTAATTCTTCAACGTGTGCTCATATTTAGGATTGCGTAAGAACTTAGGCACCGAGTCCTATATCAAATGCTGGTTAGTGGCAATTTTCAACAAAAAAATCCAGAGCAGAGTAGTAACTTACGCTGGCCATCAATTTGAACACGGCGTTCTGGGCATCTTCGAAGAGTGCCGTAACTTCGTGCAGCGTTTCGATCATAGCGACGTCTTGGCCGACGGCTTTCGTCATACGAGTAGCAAGGTTATTACGCAGTTGATGGTCAATATTGAGCTCACAAGGTGACCCTGGCGCCAAGAACGCATTATATATGCCATAGGCTTGGGCCATAATCTCCTTGATCCCGTCCATCGATGTTGAGCTGGGATTCTTCTGAGCGATTTTGATAGCCGCACGGCAGCCCCGCACAAACTCATCCACGTCTTGGTAGAACGACAAGTTCTCTTCGCAATGCGTCTCACGCAGGTTCTCACGGAACAGCAATCGCAACGCGGCATCATTCAAAATCTTATCCAAACGTTGGGTGTTCGAATCACGAGCAACACCAGGACGAGGTGGTCCAAGACCTTCACTCTCAGATGTGCGGCCTCTAGTACCGGTACCCGTAACGATCTCCCTTCCTCTCGCGGTCAAACCATATATCGAATTTCTGGTCGGTTGGAACAAGGCTGCCGAGGGTGACGTTGCCATATATCCTCTATCTTGCTGGATAGACTCCATCAATTCGTACTCAACGAAAAGCGAAGCTAGCTCATAGGTCTCGCGGCGGTCAACAGTAGTGGCACAGTCCATCAACCAATCTGAGCATGCTTTGCCGGTGAAGGTGTCCTTATACGTCTTCCCGCCTATCTTCCGCTCGCTAGCCATCTTTACACCGGTGAGACCATCTCTGTAGTCGGTTAGCGAGTCCGAGTCGGCAGAGCTGACGCTGGACTTGGTATTGAGGCCCTTGGTGCCAATAAGCCGTCTGAACAGAACTTCCATGGTTCCGCGGTCCATCACTAGTTTGTCGGTGGTGGGATTTCTCTCCAAAATACACAAGTTGCTGGATCCAAGCGCAATTAGGTCTCCAATTTGTCTTTGCTGAATACCGTTCCTCGAGCAGAAGCGGTCCAAAATGCATACTCCCTTGGGAGTCAGCTGCCATACCGCACCCTTCATTGTATAAACTTGCTGGAGCTTGCCATCCGCAGATTCAATGAACCTAGCATCAAGAAAGCGTTGGCATATCGATCTAGCCATGTCCTTCGCCATGGAAAACGTAGTGGTTGTAGTGGTAGTGACAATGCGAGAGGGATCCTTCGGGTCGGGCATCCGGTTCGATTGCGAGAATTTTAGAGAACCCAGATTGTTAATAGCATCTTCTGACAAGAATGTGTGCTCAATTCGTGTTAACCGTACGCGGTGAGCTGATAATGGTAGCAGGCTGACAATTAGAGTCGAGAAAAGATCTTTAAAGTCCTTTTGTTTTTTTGGAAGAAGCCAAGGTTAGCAAGGGAACGGGAAAAGAGACAGCAATTGCGGGCAATCGTATTTGTTTTGTTTTATTTTATTCTTCGAGTTGAAGCATCCTGCAAAAAATAAAATAAAAAACACACGTTACTAGCACAATATTATAATATCAAACTTACTCTGGTGAATGGACGGTCATCATCCGTCATGCGGAGCAGCCTCGACGAGGTTTGATGCATCTTGTTTTCGGCACTGAGCAGAATAGGAGGGGGTCGGGTTGCGTCAGTCTCGGAATAGGGCTTCGAGATGGGATCCTTCAACGACGCCTGGCTGGACCTCCCCACGTCACTCAATTGGGTCAAGAGAGTCGGGGTGGAGGGAGAGGAAGAATTGGTCGAGATGCTGCGGTTCTTGGAAGAACGGTCCGAATGGGAGAGCTCGCTACTGGTAGGCGAATCTAGGGCAACGGAAAGACGGCTCAGAGACTGACGAGTACGGACGGTAGGCTCGGAGATATTGGCAATGGTCTTGTCGAAAGCAGCAGCAGCAATGGCAAAAAGACCAGTGGGCTTCTGGGACCTAGAGGAGCTGATAGAAGGTGTCAATTGGTGCCGTCGAAAGTTGCCAGAAGAGGAAGTGGTGGGCGGGCTGTCGCTGGGGACAGAGGCTGAGACAGAGGAAGAGACAAAGGCGGAAGAAGTCGTGGTTGAAGATAACGAGGCAGAGGGGTCGGCAAGAAATCCTGGGAGGTGGTACCTTGCAGGTGGTTTACTACCCGCTCTAGCACGCGCGGTGTTTTCGCTGAGAGAAGCAGTGCTGGAGTGGGTTGGCGGCTTGGATAGCCCTATGCCGTGATCGTGACTATTCTTGTGGTCGTGGTTATGGTGTGGGTGTGGGTGTGGTGGCGGTTTCGATATGGCCTTGGTAGTATTATTGTTGTTGTTATTGGATTTGGTATTGGTATTGGTATTGGTGTTATTGGTGGTAGTGGTAGTAGTGGTGGTGGTGGAGGAGGAGGATGGTGTTGGAGGAGAAATTGCAGCCATCTACCAGTTAAGACTGTGAGGGAAGACAAGGGCGGTTTTGGATTGGCAGCGGTCGGGTCAAATAAAACATCAGGGTCACGCAGCAAGACGGATCGTTGTGCTAAAAAAGTTGAATAATAATAGTAATTATAATAAAACAATCTAGGCCGGACGGACCGTTCGTAGCGGGTAGTTTAAGAAGGAGGAGGGATTAAGAAGTGGAGTTTTCTTTTTTCTTTTTTTCCTTTTTTTCTTCTTCTCTAGAGTTTTAGAAAATAGGAACAAAGAGAAAAAAGGGAAGAAGAAGAAAAAAGCACGGGGAGGGGGGTGGACAGGTCTAAAGGAGCTTAACAAGAACTTGTTAAGGTCCGGCCTGGCAGGGGAAACACTGGGGGGTGGAGGAGAAGAATGAAGAAGGAGGGATGAATGATGTGTTGTGTTGCTGGTCTGTAGGGATTATACACCTACACTTACAGTGTAGCAGAGTGAGTAAGGTTTAAGGGTTAAGGGTTAAAAACGTACTAATGGCGTATGGAATTAGGGTTGACCTCTTTTACTCTCTCTCTGCTCTTTCTCTTCTCTCCAAAGTACCTACCTACCTTAGGTACATACAGTACAGCACTGTACCTGTGGTCTACAACCTACAATTCCGCAGGTGAGATTGCTGGGTACATGCAGCTCCTTTGTGGGCACTTACGATTAGGGGAGAGGGGAGAGGGGGACGAGGAGAGGGGGGGTGAAGAAGCGAAGCAGAAGCGGTAAGTAATACCTGGTTCAACTTAGAAAATAACCAGTTATTTCAGGTACTCAGTACCTCTCTCTCTCTTTCTTTCTCTCTCTCTCTACAGCCTGTGTTGCTAAACACAATTTGACGCCTTCTTGGTGGGTCTCGTTGCGATGTGCAGACTAGTCCACTAGCTGGTGGGGCGCCAAACCTAGAGCCACATGTGCGCCCGCTAACAGCCCACAGACTGACAAGGGTGATGGGGCACATGGCCAGGGGTGAACATGATTATCTTCGCTACGCTACCAGGGCTGTCCTCAAGCCACCCCCCCTGGCCTCAAAGACACGACAGAATTTTCTAGCGTATCTGCGTATCTCACTTTATGTACTTTGCTTTACTTTACTTTACGTTACCTACCTGCCAACCTACCTATTGTACAACTGCACTACTACACTGCAGTCCAGTATCTAAGGTACCTTACCTGGCTTTTTAGCACAAAAGCACGTTCTTTTGCAGCACTACCTGCTTATAGAGAGAGAAAAAAAAATACCGTGCAAATACCTAAGAAGTCAAGGTGCCATAACCGGCAAGCAGGTGGATGCGCCTTGGCCTCTAGTGTAGCCCGGTTCTACCATGTTTCGAAATTCAACTTGGGAGATAAAAAAGGTGTGGAAAGAGAAGTCATGTACCAATGTAGGTGAACCTAAGGCATGAGTGTGTAAACAAAACTTGGGAAGTTAAGATAGAGATGTAGGTATACATGCATATGAACATGCATACTCTACATACGAGCTATACAGGGTAAAGTTATGGGTGATGAATCGATAAACGGACAGGTGCAAGACGCAGGTGTAAGCAGGTGTTGTTACATGGTCAGCCATTAAAAGTCAATTCCCGCAATTACTCAGTCAACTTGATATGGTCGGTTAGGTAGTTTATTTTTTTGTGACTACGCATATGCACACATACAGGCTATAAATCAATTATTCAAATATGGAGTGCAACATAAACCATATGGTGAAATTGTATATAATGCACATATGAAAAAGAAGAAAAAGAAAAAACTGGCTTGCACTTATGGAATTTTGTGGCCTAACTCATAAACCATTTTATTCCCGTTAGCGTTGGCATGTTATCAGTATCCTGTACCACTGAACAGTGGCTAAATCACACCTGTAGCCCATTTGCGAACATGTAGTGGGGACTTGCCCTCCCTTCCTCATCCCGACACCCACTGCCATACGACATGGGATCCCCATCATTTGCCATGTGCGGTGGAGGAGCAAGAGGAAGGGGTCACCCTTGTCTACAAGTAACCTGGATGGAGACTAATTAGCACACGGCTAGCAGTGATTGGAGATTTTCCCTTATCTTTTTTGTTTTTATGGGCTCCCATCCACTTGTGACCAAGCCATGTTTCCCTTGTATTTTTTATTTTTTTTTGCCCTTTCACTACCTACTTGACCCTAACGATATGTACGGATGCGTACACTACATAAGCTAACCTTAAGGATACATAAACCTATGTAGTAGTGTAGTGCATTTTGTGCTCATACGCTGCCGTGCCCCAGAGTCGGGCGGCCACGAGGCAACTTGACCGTGGTCGGATGCCGGAAAGGTTAATTGACACGTTATTTCGTGGCATACATAACACACACACATCTCTTATTAGTGATGTCTCTCTTTCTTACAATTTCTCTTATGTACTTACATACAGAGTGTATACACTGCACCCGGACACACACACACACACCTACACACACCTACACTCACTTACACACACTTACACACCACATGCACACGCACCCGCGCACGCACACAGGCATTACCTACATGCAATATATGTTTTATATATTTCGTGGTCCACCAAAAACCCTCCAAGCCGAGTCAAAGCCATGCTGTCTGGTTGTAATGAATGTGAGCCTACCTACCTACCATTAACCTACTCATGCGATGATTCGTTGGACGAAGCCCCGGAAGTGACCCAATAGACCAATAAGGGTTGGGGGAGCATTGGCAAGAATCCGGTGTGAGGGGTACCAGCATTTATATGTGGTGTTGTGTGTAGAAATACCCTGATATATATATATACATATATATCGCCATCGTGGCTTGGGGAAGATATCATGAAGTGAAATGTGTAGGTTATATCTACCTTGGTGATACTCAAATTTGTCTTGTATAGAGATGTCCCGTCGGGCTTTGTTCTCTTTTTTGCCTCCCTTCATGGCAGATGGCGAAGCATACTACATTTTCTTCAGCCTTCTTCGCCCAATATGGCTGGGGTGTAAGAAGTTATGCATGGCACTGCATCGTCGTACTACCACTCATCCCACGATACGATTTGCCTTATAAGGTATACTCGATTCACGTTTCCTCCTGCAGTCAGCTCTTAGCTCGTGGATAGCCACCTTTTCTACCTCTTGTCTGTGTATAATATTGCTCAGATCTACATGCCGCTTTATTATGATTATGATTATTATTATTATTTCTTCTGGTCATATGTTGCTTATATTGTATGACAACGATATACTACCTTTTTATACTCGACTAACTTAACTCTTTTCAGACTTCTCTGTGTATAATACGCACACGCTCGATGTTACGCCCCGGCTTTTGCTCCTCATGAAACTTTGAAGCTCCACTCGGTAACTTACACAACCAGCTCGCAAAGTTGTGCCTAATTTGAATGCACTCGTTGACAAATATATATAAATATAGGTATACATAGGTATATATATCTATATATATAGGTTGTGTCTCAACACCTGTGGTACGACTTCGAGTCCTTTGGCCGACTTGGCTTGTCACTCTATCGATTTGCTTTATATGCTGTCATGTTATTACATGCGTGTTGTGCGTGTTCAGCATGATACAACGCAAACGCAATACATGTAGTTCGAGACCACGACAGTGTGTGTTGAGGGCGTGAGCAGCACCGCATCTCAGTAACACGCGCACGACGAAGTAAAACCGAAACACATGCACGGCATAGGGATTGCTGCATATGGTCAGGTATATTTATTTTATCTCTTTCCTTTTCCAATGTGTCTGTCTTCGCTCGCACAGGCAACCTACCTACCAATTCAGCTGGGTATGTATGCATATGCGAAGATTATGAGTTCTCTCCTGTGTTCATACGCTAGGACGATACCAATTTCAGCCGATGAGGTCAAGTGTTTCGGGATACATCGGGGGAGATTCTTTCGCTTTCGCTTTTCGAAATGATGTTATGAGCACGTTGCCCTTTTTCATCCGTGGTTGAGATTGCGTCCGCTACTGACAGCCAAGCCAAAGAACGAAGATAAATGTAGATTTGTTTTCTTTTTCTAGCCTTCGTCGGATCTTCCTCCGCATCGCCTCCCCCGAACTGGGAAAGACTATATCCTTCAGTTTGATGATTATAATAGAACTTGGAAGCCCATCTGATCTAGCGTGGTCTGTAAGTATGTAGGTATTATAAGCTCTCCCAGACTTCTGTATTCCCCGGTGCTGCTATTGAAACATCGTTTTCGCGTGACTACCCCTCCGCATGCCCAGGGTCCGCGATATGTTGCCTGACGATGGTACAAGCTGGAGAAGAATCGGAATTAGAATAGGGAAGGAAAAACGATGTGCAGCTGCAAGGGAAAGCCTACCACCTGAGGCCCGTCCCATGCTGCCATGCCATTGCCATGTCGTTCATCCCAGACTCTGCCAGGCTTAAACCATTAAGTATGGAGCCCCCTATCAACTACCAAGCATCCCTTGTCGGCGTGAAAATTGTTACTCCATTCGCAATGTAACTCTGCTCCTCTTTCAATCATGCCCTCCAGGTGGTCCGATTTGCCCGCCGCCACACCATATGTACATTTAGGAGGCCGATAGATCTGCACGTGCTGTCAGGGATCTATCCTCCAGTAAAGCCGTCGCCATACCGGTTACGGCATGGTTGAGTTCGCTGGGCTTGCTAGGCTTTGTGGTGGTGGATGTCTTTTTTCTTCTTCTTATTCTTCTGTTCTGTTCTGTCTGTCTGTGTACTCCTTTCGTCGTTTTGGGCTGTCCTCTCTTTGCCTCTCTCCTAAGGTGGAGACCTAAACCTATCCTATATTACCGCTAATATAACTCTTTTCTCCAGGGAGGGACTTCTGCATCTTAAACAGCTCCTGTGCAAGATCGGTGTGAATGGGGAGAAAATTGATAACGGGATGCTGAGATGAAAGGTCAATCATGCAACTCTATCTAACCCAAGCTTATAGAGCCGCAAGTATGTTTCGTATACGCAAACATCGTCGTGGACTCTTGTCTCTTGACGTTAATCTGTATCTCCTTATTTCCTTAATCCCCTTCTTTTTATTTGACAGCTCGTAGACCCGTCCCGGTTCCGATCACGACGGCAATCCCCGATAGCATTAAGAAAGAAAGGAAAAAGCCATGGAGACACCCCCCTCTCTTTTCTCTCTCCTCCCTGGACGAGCTCTGTCATTGTGGACGCCCATCGCTACCAGCGGCAGTCTTATGCGTGCTTTCAGAAGGAATGCCAATTCGTTGGGGTTTCAAGCTGGAGACCCGAAAAGGAAAGAAAAGTTGCTGACCGCACTCTCTTTTTTGGTCTTGTGTCTTGTCTTGACTCTTCCCCGTTTTATCGACACACCCTTAAGGTGCTCTCTTTCAATTCGAAACAACCAAGCTCTGGAACCAATGCAAACCGGTTCCGTCCGTCATAGCCATGTGGTCCTCGCCTCGAGCATGTGCCTATGTATTACTTTTACTTTTCCAAGACGCTTGCTCTAATGATGATAACTCAGCTTCAATAAGATCTTGCCTTGGTAAGGCTCAAGTCTGGCACTAGCCTGGTCCAATTCGCATAATTTGCAAACATATTGTAGCAATCGTGAACTTTTGATTTTGCCCCAAACTTTTATTTATATGTATCTACGTGTGTTTCGTGTTTGTGAAGAGTTACTCCATATTTTTAATAGAAGTTAGTTTTAGTCTTTTCTTTATTTTGTGTTCTTTTGGCAAATAATGACACATCAATTGTTATAAACAGATAAGTCTGCTACTCAACCCTAGATCCATCTATCCTTATTACGTAGTTGGTGAGAAAAAAAAACCACGATATCTGGAGAAGTAGTCTTATGCCCCCGTAAAAAGGTTCGCTACGCCGTTAGTTCGTCGCCGCCTATGTTTAGTCTGGCTAAGCTTCTTTACATCTCCGCAGGTTCTTCAGTAAGCCGGACATAATATTCCGCGCTGTCAGCTTCTGCACCAAACGACCGTTCTTTTCGCTCTTCGATAGATCTATAAACTCCGCCGCCGGCACTTAATGCATGTGCGTATCCTTTTGACTAAGCGATAAGTTACCTTTCTTAAGCCTCTGGTATATAGGTTTTGCGTACGGGCTACTTCTGGTAGGTTATACGATAGCGGCAATAAGCGAACTGTGCCTCCTACGAACTTAGAATCTATAATAGGGCTTATGCAAGTTTCTTTTTTAACCGAAGCAAAAAAAAAAAATCTCCTCATCGAGCTATCTAACTAGGTTAGAATTATCGCCTGGCAGCTTGGTATTGCAGCGGTCTGAGTAATGCCACGCGCATATTCGCCACCACGATCACTTGTCTACACTAACCAGAAGGCTCACCACGGCGGCGGCAGAAAGGATGACATACGACGGATGGCCGGATGAGGTGTCGTCAAAGCCGGAAAGGCTCTCATTTCGACTTATCTTCCCTCGGATAATCGTCGGCATGAGCCACCAATCCCTATATGAAAGTGGCCATATCAAAGACGGTAAAGGCAATAGGCTGAAGATGCGATGCTCTACTGCATAAACCCTGTACGCGGAGGAGAAAAGCCTGGTCTTGGGTCCAAAACGTAAGATCTGTCGTTTCTGCCACGTTTTTGTTTGATGTTTTTTTCTTCTTCGGGATGTTATTAGTCGTATAATCAATCTATACAGGATCTTGGTTGGCTAAAACAAAACCCCCTAATACTACATGTTTGAGGGAGATTGTCTTCCCGTTTCCCGGGTCTTCGATCGAACCCAGCATAAGCCAGCCAGCCAGCTCGTACGGTTTGGACGTCGACCTTGCTTTTCCCACGTGAGTCAGAGGCATTCTATGAATAGAGATGAATTGCTTTCTAGTGTTCTTCCTGGCCTAGCAGGTGTCGGCTACGCCGTCGCCCACGTGGATACGTCCCCGTTCTATAACCCAGGTTTCTCTGGTTTATCGTAGATGACCGGCAGCCCAGCTACGGGATCCAACCAGAGGATTGGACCGCTGACAATTTAATTGACGGCATTTGAAACATTCAATCCAGGAACGAGGATCCTCTGGTCCTTCTGCTAAAAGGTTCTAGAAGTATTTTTTTTCTTCTCAAACGGCGGGAGATCATACGGTCTACGCGTTCGATTTTTTTTTCCTATCTCCTTCTTTTTTCGTTTACACTCCTCCCTCTCGTATTACCTCATCCCAAGGCATGGGGATCCCTTTGATCTAAAAAGATCAACTCGTGTTAGCTCCGTAACGTCTTCAGGGGACCAGACCCTTTAGTCCAGCTATCCTGGTTTCTAGACCTTTGACGTTTCGCTGCCACCGAGAACCAACCATCGAAGCCCTACGGCGTTCAGGAGAGGAATGGAAGACGATGACGGCGAAGAAGACCGATGGAAGGTTAAGGTGGGCTGGCGATGTATGTAGTTGTACATACTCACCTACCAATTGTACATCACACTACATAATGTGCTCGGCACGTAGATAATGTAATCGGATTATAACCATTTAAGCTCGAATGGATCTTGGTAACGCAGAAGCCAAAAGCCGAACCACGCGAGACATGCGTAGATTTATCGACCAACTGGACGCCATCGCACCACCAAGACCCTTTCTCTCATGCGACGGTGGCTTATTCTTTTTTTTCTTTTTGTTTTTCTGCGCATTTACATCAGTAAATAGTACATACTGTGAAAAGGACCGCACGATGTCATCAACATTCCTTTTCGTCAGCGCTCCCTTTTTTCCCCATCTTATTCCCTTTTTGATGTTTATATTTCCTTTTTTTTTTTCTTTTACCGCCACCCGGCTATTTCTTCATACACCATGTGTTTATGTATAGGTAGTAAGAGGAGGGAGGAACCAAGTCGCCGCATATGTAACACACTCCCCCAGCCGCCGAGGACGTATTATCTACATGCGACCATATTTTCCTTGGCTTTTTTCTTCCTTTTTTCCCCCTTCTTCTTGCCTTCTTCTTTTCCCCACTGCGATCTCTAAGCCCACGTTTCTTTAGCCTTGGTGATGCTTACTAACATGAACTTCCCCTCGACCCCGGCAAATGGCATTGCGATCTCCCTACCTTGCCTGGCATGTTTCCTGATGTAACCTACATGGGAGGAGAACGGGGACGAGGAAGGGGATGGCATTTTTTAGTAATTAACAGCGTTCGACGCACAGGCATTTGTCGCGTGTCGGTCATTCCTTTTCTTGCTTGGCCTGCTAGGTGAACCTTAGCACGGACGTAATAATATCTCAGGCGATTCCCCTTTCCATCCCATCTCGTGTTTTCCCGCTTTGCCTTTGGGGCGTGTAAGTAGATAGCCCAGGCGTTATCATTTATGAGCATTCATGTCTCACTTACATCGGAGATTTTATTTTATTTTAGCTTGTTTCATCGTCGTGTCTCGTGGCAGCGAACGTGTGAATGGAGAAGAATCAACAACGGGGTTTACGTTAGGACTTTTGCAGCCCGTTTCCATCACGTGATATCAAAACGATTGAGGGATGGCATTGTTAGATTTCATATGTTGCTTCTCTTACACTGACTAATATAGTTATGAGTATCATGAAGATAGTTTATCTAGTTGGCTTGTATAGAGTTTAGGTAGTTGTCTATTAGGAGGTTTAGCCCCAAAGTAGTTGGAAAGTTGGTTTTTTGTGTTCTTGTAGGTTTTCCCCTTTCTGAGTTATCGTGATGAGTGAGCTAGCTACGTTTGTTTACGTTTACCATGTTACCCTACTCCCTATCCACTATGTAGTACCTAGTATGTATAGGTAGACCGGTAAACATATCAGGCTGTCGATAGCAAGGGTGTCTCTTCATAACTCCGAATCGCCGAAGTCATGAATTCTCGAGTGCCGATTGGTGAGCTATCGTACCGATGCGTAGCGCGGTGTGACTGATCATATTTTAAGTCTTATTAAAGTTACAGAATTCTCGTGACTGAGGCAGGCTGTACGTGACTATGAATATCAAATATGTTGCGCAGCAGAACCCAATAGCCTAATGCTATAAGAGGCTTAAATAGTCGTTACTACGTTTGGCTCTGAGATGTGCTAGATGTTCCGTATGACCCGGGAACTCCACGTTGGTTTATCATGGTCAACTCGAGCCTAGCCTTGATGTAACTATGACAAAGTATTGCTCTCAGCTTCTGCAGGCTGGCGAAGATCATGTAAATGATGTAGGCCGTTAGACGTAGCCCCCAATGGGGCATTACGACAACCATCATTGATGAGCTTAAATGAACAACGCTTCGTCAGGGGGCCTGACATGATTACAACTCTCTCGAAACCAGGTGGTGGTAAGTTTGAAGCAGGTATATGTATATCCTATCTGGGTTAAGTATGTAAAAGCTGATATGTAATCATCAGAAAGAAGAAGCAAAAAAGTCAAGCCGTGCAGTGTCAAAGCGCAACAACGGCGTATAAGAACTGGGCATACGAGATGATCAACACATGAGTGTATGCAGCTTCCGAATGCTACACTGATGCGTGACATTAACACGCCTGCATCGTGACTTTGTTGGTTTTGCTGTGTTAATTGTTCTCTTTTCTTTTTTCTTTTTTTTGGTTGTCCTTCCGTCGTCCTTTCGTTACTCTCTTGCTCACTTACATGGATTTTTTATACTAAAGACTCGATAGTATACTTGGCATTTGCCTACCATTAGTTAAGGTTGGGGGTAAAGTCCCTCGTACGTAGATGACGAATGAGGGTAAAGCATTGTAACAAGGGTCTTGTCCTTTGTCCTTTTAAAATACAGTGTGTGTGATGTGAGACATACAGTAACGGGCTTTAGGGGGGGGAGGCTTTTACACTAGAGTTGTTACTAGACTAGCTGGCTAGGACATAAGTTTCCAACATTGAACCCTGAAATTAGGTTACTTACATCTGTAGGTAGTGCAGCTATGTAGTGATCAAGACAGTGCTGTAGACAGCCCTGAATTTTAGGGTATAACCTACACTATATGGTTCATGGTGTAAGGTAAATGTCGTTTCATGGCGAGTTTACCCTAATTAAAATAAAGCATTAAATGCAACCAGGACACCAATACCCCGACATACGTTTGAGCTTATTAGTTAGATACGTAAACTCAAGTGTTTCTAAGTTGCCTTGAAGTCTTGAAGTCTAGGCGACTGGGCGATAAGCAACCAGCTGTAACAGTATAGTGTAATATACTACCTTACAGTTGTAGCGTAGCACCCCTATAACAGTGTCAGTCATGCAGTGGTTAGTGGTACCTCTCTACCTCCGGTACTTAGCTATATACCGTACTGTACTTGGTGTACCTGGTGCACCTAGGAGAGGTTCTCTTATATGGGTTAGCGGCAACTCCTCGTGCGACGTTTTGCTGCGCCTCGGCCGAGTAGGAAGGCGTAATCTCTACCCGCGTTACTTAGCACATGGCGGCGCACACGCTCGGCACGCTCATCATGGGTGGGAACTGCCACGTGGAAAGCAAGTTGCCACCAAGCGATGGATGTGGGTACTCGCGTGTTTCCTTACAAATTTGCATAGTGTGGTGTACCTAATAGGTACCTAGTGTTGTATTTGCGTGCTTTGGTAACCCTGGATGGTACCTAAACCCCCATGCTGTGAGACTTGGTGTTCTTTTTTTTTTCTCCCTCTTCTTCTTCTTCTCTTTTTGCCTTTACCCTTTTTTTCTTGCTATGCAGATCATCTGAGCCCTACCTAGTGTAGTAGTACCTTGACAAGTATAGTGATAGGGAGGTTATGTACCTACATTTTGTATTTTGTGTTTTTGAGTTTTCGTTCCCCATTCTTCCATTCTTTTTCATCATCGTAGGATAAGGCTTCTTCTCCTCCCCCCTATTTTTTTATCTTCTATCTACTATATTAATGTAATTACATACATAACCATAACCTTATACGCATAGACCTCCTTTTTCTCCCCCCCCTTGTATTTCCCAACCACATTCTTTTTATTTTTTCTTCCCTTTCGTTGATTTGAATTCTTCACTTGTTTAGCGCAACACTAAATCCTATCACCATCAACCCATACCATGTAGTGTACCTACAGATACACAAAATAGACGGGAATTTTACATCAACCCGTGGGACTAAATTTAGCTTATGTAAATGACAGTACCGGCATCAGACCACCCGTGTCTATCTTGCACCAGGATTGCCATGCATGAATAAATAGACTACGAGACTAAGGCATAGACAAAAGCCCACCAACAATAACACAGGCCAATTGCCAGCCGTGGCTACCGACTTAGACCAGGACAGCTTCGTTCTCATTAGTCCCAAGTCGGTCAAGGTAGAGGCCTGGGTTAGGAGGGGACGAGGAGGAGAGCAGAGGGGATGAGGGGATGGAGGTAGGGCCGGACAGGCAAAGCAGGTCAAAGTCTAGGCCAGCGCTTGTAAACAGCAACTCGTATCACTTCTCCCTGACGGCTGTCGTTCAACGGTTCTCCTCCCGAGCCTAGAACCCTACTTTACCTAACCACCGCACACGGGGTGAACTTCTAGATCACACATCTCGTCTCGTCTCGTCTTGTCTCGCCTCGTCCCGGCCCCAAACCTGCCCTGTGTGTGCTTGGGCTTGGACCTGGGACTTGGACTCAGGCTTGGGCTTTCACCGGTGTCACCGGTCAACCGTCATTCATCACACAACTACGCGGCCGCATGCAGCAAATACACGGATACTGGCCGAAGCGTTGACCCAAAGGCTTGGAATTGGGATCACGATTTGTGCTCCCGTTCATCTTGTGCCGCCACCCGCAACAGTAGGGCGTAGAACCGAGGGTGGTGATGCAATGAGCGCACCCTTTCCGGTATAGGTATAGTAAATTACCTATAGTCGGTAGGTAGTACAGTTGGTCTAGCGTACGTGTGTATATGTGTGTGTATGTGCGTGTATGTTTGTGTGTGCTATGTGTGTATGTGTGGTGTAATGTAGTGTAGTGTAGTGTAGATGCATTCCCGGCATCAGTCCAGTGTCTCGTCTCTTCTTTGTCGTTGTTGTCAGTCGAATGCGGATCACCGCTTCTCGGGCTCTTGTGCCATACAGTAGCTTTCTACGGTACCCAATATCTGCTCGAGTTTGGCTGATCATTTCTCACTGCTAATGCCGCACGCCTGTGTTGTAATATGCACAAATCGATAAAACACCCAGGTAGGGTTCCGATAACGCGACACCCTTACCTGCGAAACTCACATAACAGTGTAGACCTCGCTGTCTTTCCACAAGACATGGAGAAAGGAGACACTGCTCAAGTATCACATCACACCGCCTTACGGATTCTCGAACACCTGGCGAACAACAGGCCAATGCCTTAGCGGAGGATAAGGATGAGGAGGACGGCGGCGACGACGACGGCACCTGCAATAACCTACTAATATTCAAAACCAGCTCGCAATGTCTGGTAGCCAGCCAATGGTCTATCCTAGCAGCCTGCGCTGTACTCAATATGACGTGTAGCATCGCTTCGGTGCTAGGGAGTCTGATTTGTCTACAACCGTTGGACCTGATATCTAAACTTCCCTCCTCCCCCTATCGTTCCCTGTCCATTCATAATTTTACATACGCCCAGCCTCGCGCAAATCGCATAATGGTATGATTACGCGGCGAAGGCACTCAAGGCCCTTCCCTGTCCGTGCTGTCAGTTTGCTTTGCCTTCTTCTTGTTCTTCTAGAATCCCCGAAGAACAAAACCTGGTCTGGGGGGAGACTGACCCCGTCCTCTCCAGAATCCACAATTTCCCTACTTGACTTGTCAATTTCCTTCACAGCCTCAACGACAGGCCGGATAGCTCACGTGGCAATTTGCCAGGAAACTAAAAGCTTACCACTAGGTTAGAACAGAGGACCAGCAGCTCCCAGGGATCCCCGTGCTGGCACAGCTCGGACAATTTGAATCTCTTCGGTTAATGGTCTGTTACACGGTTTACATTCCTCTACTCCATACATTACGGAGTACATACTATACCTGCAATACACGACGCTAGGCTAATGGAACTGAAAGACGACGGCTCATTAAGAGGTCGACTCTTTGGTCTATCTATCCCATACATTGCATTCATCAATGTCTACCAACCGCCGACAGGGAAGCCTATTATGGATTGTGGATTTCCACCTTCCGAATGCCAAATTCTCACTCTGCACCCTAGCCATCATTAATTTGAAATTCGTGGCGGATGCGGGTACGGCAAGGTAGCAGTGACGTACTCAAAGGCCGTGCAGACGGCACACGATCTTTTCACCACGGTGGCTTGTCTGGTATGCCGTCGCTCACTATTATACATAAGACCTAACCCATGTAGAGAGATTGAAGGAGATGTTATATGCGACAAGCGTCCGTATGCAGAACCAGGGAGTCTTCTAACCTAGCTATCGGCATGGTGAATCGGATGCCGGAATCCAGTTCCCAGGTTACAGCACAGGGTGGCTGATTGTAATTGAAGGCCGGTCGATCGCCTAGACCTTTATAGGCTCACTACGCGGCTTTCGTCGGCCACACATGATGTACTACCTTGATTTCAGGGGCAATATAAACCTGTGACCGGTACTGAAGTAGGTATGTTCGGAGGAAAATGGACCATCATCGTCCGTTGTATACCGCCAAATCCAGTACCACCCCCCTTATAAAAGAGGATATCCCGGACCGCCCAGGCGGTGGTCAGGCTATCTACCGTCCTCCGTTGTGTATCGCCGCACGTTCTTGTACACCCGTGCAACATACAGTGTGTTACGAGACGGCATCGTGAAAGAAGTGAAAGCAAAGAACCAAAAGATGTAATGCTCCACCGCCTCATCCTGTGGCGGTCTACGGTGCCTTTTACTACCTAGTTAGAGGTAGTGCCGTGTGGAACTATGACTTATTCTGCGTATGCGTCTATATCTTCCTACCTCCTTGTACTCGCCGCCGGGCGTTTTCACGTCACGGTTCCTACCATGCGGTGAAAAATAGACTGTGACGCTATCTCGTTCAGGCAGTGGGTATGGGCCGATTCGGTAGCCTACTTCGTTTCACGTTCATAGGCAATCATCATGCCTGGCTGTTTTCTCGCTCTGCCACACCGCCATATGAGTGGCAAGCAGATTCAATGCGAGAATCCCCCCCAATTGGCGCATAGCTGCGAACTAGCGAATGCAACTATGGCTAGTGGTCATATATTGGTAGCGAAGACCATTTTGAAGTCTGACTCGACATGCATCTGCTTGATATCCTCGGCATGGTCTGATAGCGGCATCTGAGAGGATCCAGCGAGGTTACTCTACCACTACGTCCCCCCCCTTCTTTGCTTTTCCCTATCAATCTTGAGCGTAACCGAACAGAT
Organism: Camillea tinctor; assembly: GCA_022578605.1. NCBI lineage: Eukaryota > Fungi > Ascomycota > Sordariomycetes > Xylariales > Graphostromataceae > Camillea > Camillea tinctor. The sequence goes on along the minus strand of MU394062.1, from coordinate 207,214 downwards.
CGAGGTTGGAAAGCCGGCTTGACGATCCCCCACGTGGCCCGATAATGTAGTATAGAACTGTCCGAGATAAGCGTCAGCCAGGTTGCGTGCCAGCCAGATCCAAGATCTCCCAATTCGAGCTCAACTTCTCGTGGCTTGAATATCGCCGAATCATTGGTGGTCCGTACTAGCTATTAAGGTACTTAGCCGAACACTAAGGTAAAATACAACAAAAAATGCCCTCCACTCCGCCGGAGGAGGGGGTTCGTACAGTTAGCCCCTAATCGCCGCCGATTGCTCACTTAGGTTGCCTTTCTACATTGCGATGCATCTGTAGAGGGGTGGGAGAGAGGGGAAATGTCTAAGTAAAGAAAAAGAAAAAACCACGCGGTTGTATTCCGCAATCCTGTTACAGACGATTTCTAGCAAACTTGGGAGGTATCGCTCGGACGGAGGATACGCTGGGTAAACAATAGGTGAGACAATAGTTTTTGTCTTACCAGCTGTCTCTGTTACCCGACATGAACATCGACTGGTCCCACGACGCGAATAGAAACCTACTATGTATGCACTGTCGCGTTATGTGTCTCGAGTCGCTACGGTGACGCTCGAATTATCTCCTCGTCGTTACGGTAGATCACGAGCGATGTAGGTTACATCGTAGCAGTGCGTCCTACATAACGAGACAAGACTAGATTCTTATTTAAGAAGATGTAGCTAGTGGTGGGATGAGCGACGAAAGGGTTCTTTCCGCGCGGTCCGTAACCAGCCCTTAATCAGTGTTCTAACGGAAGCGGCCCGTAATCAGTCCAATAGAATTATCGGCATATTCGACATTGGAAACATGTCGTTAACTAGTCCCAAGGCTGTGGTCCTGACGATGTCATAAGCTATCCAATGCCTGTGTACTCTGGGATACGAACCAAGCTTCCTGTCTGCCCACGTGTGAGCTAGCTGTGATGTGACGTCTCCTTGTCCTCCCTTACCGAATCTACGCATAAGCAGCATTCCTATGTCGACCTACAAAAACATTCAACCTGACTTATAGCACCAAATTTAAGCCCCTGGGATGCCCTATCCAGGCTCGTGCTGTTATTCCGGCCCAACGGATATCCGTTGCGGGTCCCTTCCTATCTTGAGCTTCCGTCTTCTTTGCCATGGGACTTGCTACCCGCCGGGTAGACATGGTATTCTCCACCAGACCAAACAAGGCCTCACTGTTTTCATATCAAGTTTCGAAACCGAGGGAATGGTTACGCTAGGTAGCGAGGGTTGACTAGCAAGGCCTACCAACATTCAACCAAGGTCAGACTGTGCCCGGGAAGCCAGAGCTTCCGAGATGATGAACTCCTTAGCCATACTTAGCTAACTTAGATAGCTAGCCAACTATATATCTATGGGGCTTTGAGATCAGCCGCAAAGCAGAGTTCGGCCAATTGAGTCCTCATATCAACTAAATGGGAAAGACAAAAGGCCCGCTAGCTCTTGACATCAGTTCCTAGACTCCTCCTAGCGGAACGTCGACTGGGTACGGAAATGACTCCGTGACGGGGACGCTGATACCAAGTTATGTATCTGGGGATTTAGTTTAGCTGATCATCTAGGGCACCCGAGTAGTAGGTAATAGCTACGTAATTCTAGGTGTATATCGAAAGCAACCTAGTGAGTCAAGCGTGCCCCTCTCAAATAATTCGTTACCCAAAGAAACATCGCTCCGGTTACTGCGAGCGGCAGTCTTGAGCAGCATGCGGCGTTTTAATACACCTCCGTCCCGATTTATTCGGAATATGCTCGATTAGTTTCCGGGGGAGGGCCGCGGATACCATCCCCCCCCCGGACTTCGGGTTCCCGCACTACGCAAGCCACTTATTCAATGGCGATGTTTACCTTGAATCTCTTCACTCTTACCTCGATTCGAATATCATGTATACCTCGTCCGAGGCGAGAACTTCTGTCACATGCTAATCTAGCTAGGCAAGACTTCCCGCTGTCTGCATCTTGCCAAGTCCGGGGTTGAGAGATCTCTCAGCATTCGCATCCGGATGAAGTGCATTTGAGTTGTATGCTCGAAGCCGTCGCCGCTCGGTTACATCTCAATACAGACAGCACGAATTAAGAAAGCCGTGGGCATCATGTTGGACATGCTGTGCCTATCGGGACGCGACAGGTGCGCTCAACGGTGAGCCGCATAGGCAACAGAGCCCAACTACCACCTCAGAGAAGCCACATCCCTCCTTTTCACGACAGTGGCAACAAACCTTGACGAACTCTTGGTGACCGATATCCCTACGTGGAAAGCAGGATACCTCTTATGCATTCACCCCAGACGGTCTCATACTAGGAGTGACCGCATCCCTCCTCTCCCCCTCTCTCCTCCTTCACTATCATCCACCTAACTCGACTACCTTGGAAGATGGACTCAAGCTTCCTTCCCTTGCCTACCTACCTGTACCTAGCCGTTTCCGCCCCATATTCCATATTCTCGACAAGGGGAACGCTCTGATACTGATTCTAATTCCTACTCTTCTACCGCCCTTCCCTCAAGCCCTTCTTCCCCCTGCCAGTGCTGTCCGCCATTTCATCCCTTACTCCCTACCCTGTCCTCCGCAAATCTCCAATATCCCGCCCGTGATTCGACCAACCCCGAATCTTCCTTACACCTTCGGGATCTGATGACCATGAATGTATCTGAGTCTGCGTATGCGCGGGCTTCGACTTCTTGCCCGCATTGGTGAACTTGAGGACTAGGCAACTTGGGCCTCGCGACCCCCCGTAGCGATAGCTCCGGTAGGGCCGGGGTATCTGCCCACCTTCCGATCCCTCTGGCCATTATGACATGGTCTCCCTTTCTACTTTCCATCCCCCTGGGCTAGTCATCTTCTGGTAGGTATGTTGTATGTAATCCCGGGATTTTCGGGGTTTGAGCAAAATCGTCGTGCCGGGTTCGTCGGGTTTTGCATTCGAACCGGACAACCCCCCTTCCTTTATCCCCTTTCCTAATTCAGCTATCTAACTTACCTAGAGGGGATCTGGGGAGGGGAGGGCATGAAGCTTAGTCGATCTCTTTTCTTTTTCTCTCGTACTTTTGATTGATTATTATTATTCCCCTTTCGGGAATTAGTAACACGGGTCATTCAATGTTCCGCTTACATAGCATCATCGTGGTCTCCCTCCCCGTTTGTCCCGGGATATACGGACTTGATGATGTGAGATGTGCGGTAGTGCTAATTATTACAACCTGGGAAAAGCCCCTAGGAGAGGGCGTATAATGTGGTCTGATAATTTCACCACCCCTCACTTTTTTTCCTTTTTCACTTCTTAGCCTGGGCATGTCTGTGGTTAAGTGAGTAGTTTTTTTTCTTATATTCTGGCCTATCAGGTAAGCGAGAGAGAACTCGCGTTGAATATTATGTGGTAGCCTTATGGTTAGGCGAGAAATCCGGATCTTAATACGTATATTATTATATGACTCGCTCTTTAAGAGCATTATATAGTTGCTTACCGGTGCGGAGACATTTAGTTGTTCGGTATCGAAGAGTTGTCCGATGCGGCCATTAAATTCTATAACTGTTCTCGATTCTCCTAGGGAAAATAGTGTAATTCGGCAGTTCAAGCCAACCAAACCTATAATATCAATACGCCAGGGGGGCTCTCCAATATCTATCTATACTCTAGGTTAGTATAGTCTCAGATGGAGTCCTATATGTTATATAAATCCCCAGCCTAAGACTTCATGAAATTCTATTAGTATATGCCCCTCCCAATATATATTTACATCTGTGTTTGTCTTATTCTCATTCTTGCCGAAGTCTTTGGTTTGTCATGCCTGATAGTAAAATCCTCTAACCTTTGTTAGATCATTTATGTCTTGTAGTGCCCTTTCCCCTCTCAAGTTCTTAATTAACACTTCGTCACTTTGGGTGATAGCTATAACATACTAGGTATCTATAAATATGTCCTCAAGATTATTAAACCAACGTGAAGCTCTATTCTTGAGTGCCACTGGTGTCTATACTCTTGTAAATATACAAGATAGTTAAATGACTACCATACTTTGAACTTGGTTGACCAGCTTGCGTCAATGAAATAATTAGTCTACTTCGGGTTGCTAGCTTGTTTACTGTAACCTAGAACTAGCAGAATGTGCTCAATATAAGTAGTATTTGATCCCTTTATGCATGGGCACAATTAATATTCCACTCCATACCCTTCTATAGGTATAGCCCCCTTTAAGGAGGCTTCATTCGCATGCTAAGACCTATGCCAACGATCATGCTCGTTAGGTAGCATTTTCCCATCAGTCAAATTGTACGTACGCCAGTAGTACGAACCCTCTTCGCCAGCCAAAGAGCCAAAGCGGACTGGCGGATGGAAAAAGCAGCGCGCGGTTCCGTGTAATGGAATAGCGGACGTATCGATATCTCCAGTTTTGCTATTCAACCAACAATCGAGGGCACTTTCGTATACCGCATCCAAGTTGACTTTATACGTGTTTATAAGGGTGTCGGTCAGGGTCTCGTTGAAGTTCGTCGGCCACGCGACTTTGCGGGTCCCGCAGTGCTTGCCTCCGTGACCGGCCAGGCCACCCAATGGTACGAGGGTTTCGCAGTAATCTTCCTTATATTCCTCGTATGGCATATTCGGGATAGCCATAGTGACACATCTCTTCTTACTGGCTATCCACCGGACGTTGGGGTCACCCTTGGTCTTCGTACCTGACTTCCCATGTCTATATTCATTGCATACTTGCTCATTCACGTCCGTTGCGGTGTTGTAGATATTGAGCCAGAATTTCTGCTCCCCGAGACAATCGAATGCTAAAGCTTGTTTCTGCAACAGTTGTAAGTTGATTTTATCACAATGAAGTATATTCTGGATATTGACTTACGAAGAGTTGTTTCCCGTTCTGGATCGAAGGATCCATATTCAGGGCCGGATCCATGATGAGAAATTTGCCATCCGAAAAGAACTGGCAGACTGGGGTTTTACATTTATGATCTTCGGTCCGCATATAAGAAGGTATTGCATTTTGGTCGGCCGGGTTGACTTGGTCGCCAACACCCAAAACATTCCACAACAAATGCTGCATAGTGTTTCCAACCTCATCAAAGTAGGCACCGATCTCCTCGTCAAGGTCTACCTCTTGTAATTGGGGCTTCACAGGTTTGTGAAGCTTGGCTGTTTGGGATAATATGCCCCCTAACAGGCTGAAGACTCCTGATACAGGCAATGATCCCCACGACCATCCCGCGAGCGATGCTATAGCACCTCCCATAGTCATTGCACCGGCTAGTTGACTTAACCAGTTGGGGATAATACTAGGCGGCGGTGGAGTGATGTTGAAATCTTTGATAATGGTACCTGCGTGTAGACTAGCCGAAACGGCGTTATCTTGGACATATCTCGTGTACATATTGGCAATGGAGGCATGGAATATGGACACAGCTTTGAGGATCCAGTAGAACTGGCCTTTTCCTTGCGCAACGAGTTTATCTAAATTAATTAGCGATTTATATACTTGCACTGCTATGGTAGGGACTTAAACTTACAGCAGTCATCTGCGCCGATATTGCATTGACCTCCTGTCACAGAAGAGCAGACCATATCCCCGGACGCGTTTTGCGCAAAGGCTACCATGTTGTTGAACCAGTTCTTGTAACCGCGATTTTGTACCCAGTTGTCAAGTTGAATGTCTGCTCCCACGGCATACCAAAGACGCAGAGCTTCTTCTGGGGTGTTGAATGTGGCATCTTTGCACATCACTTTAGGATCTGAGATTTTCCATGTTTTGAGATCTTTAACGTCACTATATGATAATCCAGTTACAACCCTACTGGCCAAGGCGATGGCGACTCCGAGACCAAGTAGAGGCTTCATGACTGCTATAAACATATGATCTTTATCAAAATTAATTAAAATTCAATAATGTGTGATTGACTTGGATTGGGGCAAATGTGTATAATGCTTTGGGATATGTGAATTTATATATACTCATAGTCAACTTCCTTTTAAGTTTAATTGAAAGGTATCATATATAGACTGAACCATGCTGCCTTCTGGCAGTTTAATTGGACCGACCATATTTCGTAACTAGGGACTTCTGATTCACCGAGTCCTGAGGTCATTCCACGATCTGCTCTTGGTTAAATCCTAACAGCCTTTATGTAAGTTACCGAATTTCATGAGAATTTTATCACATACACCATATATGCACCACCATACTAACGAGCTATGTTTAAAGGCAAACTAGATACTATATTACATATGTTTTCGCTTCAGCTTACGTTTACACCTAATGCTTAGGAATGGAGAAGGAAGCCGGGAGGAGCGCGATGTGTTGAAGCGTAAACTCCATTATAACTTATGTAACTTAACCAGATATAACATATGGTAGGAGTGATAGGATGGTAAAGGATTAGACTCGAGTATAGTCAAGTGTCAATAATGTGGGTAAGGGTATCAAACCCCATATTGCAATCGCCATTAGTATCTATATTTAGAAAGCTGCTCTCTAGGTACTTGTAAGGTTGATCAGAAGCATCCATCAACATAATTAGGCTATAAGGTGCTGAACTAACATCTAGACGATATTCATGTTCGAGGATTCTATTTGACATGATGAATCTTAAGCTTCCCATGTCTAAACTAAGTTTGGATTCATAATTGTATAACCATGTCCCTAGTTTAATCTAATAATGTTGATTGCTAAGGCAAACGTATGCCATGGTATTTGCATAGTCGTCTGCGTTTCGTTCGATATATTCCCTGATCTTGGGCAAATAGACTGGTTATGGGGGGCTACTGGCTCATTTTTCCCCCAAGGTGAATAAGATGAAAAAGAACTTATCTCTATAAATCGACAACGTTGCGGAGGATAGGATCCTACTGGATATGCCAGGGGTACTTTTTCATTGCCCATATGCGGGTAAAATAGAACTTGTGTCTTCAATTATGTGATGATGACTTTTTTCTAGTTAGGTACCTAGGTACCTAGGTAATTATGATTTTTGGAATTCTTGTGCCGTATGATTTTAACCCCTTTTTATTAATGTATCATGCGTAATTGGTAAATATTTATGCATGTCATAGCGAAGTATGACGTTGCGATAGTAGAATTCACTTAGCTAAGGTAGAATTATTCTATTCATTTAGGTATCTATATATATCACGAGGGTGTTACTTATGTACGACAGAGTGTTGAGCAACCCCGTACTATGAGACAAAATGTTCTCGCAATGACCAAGTGGTAATTGTGGCTCAATTCTGTATTATATAGTTAAGCCCCCGACCGGGACGTAACAGAGGGATCTAGCAAGAACTTAGGTAACTTTTCCCCATGTACCTTCTGATCTCACTTATAACGATATATATGTCTAGTTGCCACGCAGTCCCATTCACATAAGGACCCTGAGCTGCACCTTATTTGAGATAAAGGAGAAGATGAAGATAGGGGTCACATCTATCAACTTCAACATATATCTCTAACATTTATCGTATAATGGTCTTGAGAATTCTATAATACCAGCGATTTCTACGCCGTTAGTCTATACAAGAAGCTGCAAAAGTACTAACATAACTGGGAAACTATTGTTTGATATAAACCAACTTATTTAAAAGCAGTGTAGAAATGATTTGCTTTATATAGCTAATGCAAAGACGTACAACTGATATCCGAAATAGAAGAAGAGAGGGTATTACGATTTGATAATTAGAAAAAGTTATAACAGGTCTGTGGCAAAAGCGAACGCTAATTCCCCTTCGGCAATTAGCCCCTATATATTAGGCCACAATGTCAAGCTTATGATTCAGTTTATAACATATTTAGTCTAACAGCCGGAAAGCGACTCAATAGAAGAGGATTAATTAAGGCCGTGCCTATTGTCCTCAGCAGTCGAAAACTTGAATATAGGATCGAAGAACTATGAGAAGCAAGGAAATGACTATTGGACTGGACTAATATCACTAGTATATGTTGTAAGTGTAAGGAATAAAGATGAAACCATGTAGAAGATCTTTTCTTAATGAGTTAAGGTTGGATCTGGAGAAGGAGCTTCATTAGCTGTGGTTGGGCCTCGAACTAAAAGGGGCATTAGGCGTTATTATGATCCCGGGATCCAAAGTAGACTAGTTTGTCAAAGCGAAAATCCCCTCTTGCTTAGGTCATTTCTTTAATAAATACCTAAGGCTGCGAAATTATGAAGACTACTAGCATGTCTCACCTCAATGAGCTTAATTAGCACCAGGAGCGTTCATACATACTAGCCTATTTGGGTACTAGGCAAAACGTTTATTAGGATAATGAAGGAGGTAGAAAATGAAGCAAAAGACCTACGGCTGACGATCCGTCAAACCTGGTATACTTATGGGGAATGTCGATATGCGGAGGTTACCATTAGTTCGGCCGTCAAGATATAGATACTGTCTACTTCCACACGCCCCTAAGCCCCGGGTACTTCGTGGCAATGAAGCGCCGAGATGGTTGTGAATAGCGTCTCCACTAATAGTGGCCATACTAGTAAGACAATAACCCATATCTCTCCAGATGGGACAGTTGAAAGCGGTTATGTATGAATTAAGCATTGGTTTATTTTTGCTCAACCTAGTGTGAACAGCGCCTCGAGTTGTGTTAAGCTACCAAGTAATATGGGGATCATAAGGCTATGCTAGAAACGAAAACTAGTAGCAAAAGTTTGGTCAATATATTTCAGTCTAAGGCTTGAAAGTGACTGTACCCAAGATATCCTATCTGTGGTCGTATTTATAATGGATACCCTATGTGCCTAGGTTGTATTATTCAAAACACATTGAGACTATAAGAATGGTTTGCAATATACATATCAAGTCGAAAACACTACACTGCTGTCTTGATATCTATGTTCTAGGATGTATTTATTCACTGTTTACGAATTGGCTAAAATGATGATAGTATAGGCTCTCTATCGGAATTCCATTACCTCAAAAGGTTCTTGGATCACGCCTTTCCTGCAATGATTGCTGCCGCTTGCTCGGCTAGGGTATATACTGGCGCCTGTAGGTGAGCGCTCAGGGGCACGGGCAATACAGAGGCATCAACTACCCTTAGGCCTTCTACTCCCTTCACACGAAGCTCGCTGTCGACTACCTTGCCCATGGAGCAAGTCCCGCTTGGGTGCCATGTCGTCATACCCGTCAGGGCGAGCCTCTTGTCGAGCTTCGCGTCATCGTCATTCAATGTCATAGCCTCAAGCCCTTCAGGTACTGCTTCGCTTGCGATGTACTCCTTTCCGAACTCCGTGTCTAGCATTAGGCGGGTCATCTGTCTGAGACCCTCACGGTAAACGTACTTATCAACCTCAGTCGATAGGTAGTTAAGGTGGACTGTGATGGCATATGTTAGTAAATACCTTCCCATAGGAGCTGTAACAGAAGTATATTTACTCACTCTTTGGCGTGTCTTCGGGGTCAGCCGAGCGTAGCTCGACACTGCCCCTTGACGTAGGGAGGAAAGTGACAACGTCTGTCGTTAGATGGTTTGCATCCATTGGTATACCGGGGAAGGGTAGCTTCATATGTAGAACAATGTTTTCCAAAAATGTACGGTCCTTGCTCAACAATCGGTGAGATGGGCTAGGTTCAGCACCTTCATCCTTCTTGATTGCTTCGATCAGACCCTCCTTCGGCACACCAGTACACACAATCCAGTCCATGGGCACACCGGTGGCAAACTGAGGCTGTTGGAAAAGGGGGTTGGCAGAGCCAATTGTGTATCCGGGTGATGGGTCACGGAGCTTCCAGTGTTGGAAGAAGGACATATGATCAGAGAGTCCCTGTCCGACTTCGGGAAGGTCGACCTGGGTCTTGATACCAACTTCCTCTAAGTGGGCTGCAGGTCCAATACCGGAGAGCATCAATAGCTGGGGACTTCGGAAGGTTCCTGCAGATATAATGACCTCCTTGCATGATATTATTGTCCCATCTGATAGCTCAACTCCGGTAACCTTAGGCGGGTTGCTGCTATTATCCAAGACGACCTTCCCAACGAGGCTGTTGGGCTTGACCTCGACACCATCTAGCGAGTACACGCTAGCAGACCACTGTCTTTTGCCATCGCGACGTCCCTCACAAATATAAGCACGTCCAAGGTTATCACCCGAGTTCTGCTCCCAGTTCGGAAGCTTAGGCGCACCTAACTCATCCCAGGCTGACGCAACATGTTCACTCAATGGGAATGTACGACCGGCAGATCCAGCAGATGCGACATAGATAGGGCCATCGGTGCCGTGTTGTTCGGGGCTCTTATCGTCAAACCAGTGCTCTACCTTCTTCATCCAGGGCAGTTGGCCTTTATAACTCCAGCGGTCATCACCGACGACTGCGGCCCATTCGTCGTAGTCGATAGCAGCGCCACGCGTCCACCCACCTAAAAAGGGGATCAGTATACGAAATCGCTCCTTTTTAAATATCAACTTAATTGGTTTTGTCTCCATATGACTTACCTGAGTTAATGGCCGAGCCTCCTCCGAGTCCCTTGCCTTGGTTTATAACGAGGGTGCGGCCAAAGAGGCCTGGGGTTTGCTCAGTCTGATATTGCCAGTCCAGCTCGCCGCCCAGATTCAGGATTTGCATGTTCACAACATCAGTTCGAGAGCGAGTGTCGGGGCCAGCCTCGATGACGAGGATCTTGGCGGTGTTATTATATTGACGTAGACGGCTTGCCACAACGACACCGGCAAGGCCGCCACCCACGACAACGTAGTCCCAAGTAGCCGAGCTCATATTGAACAGATAGTGATTTGAGTATTATTTGAGGTTCTGAGTATTATGAAGCGGTAGGTTAAAATGATACTGAAAATAGTGAGTAAATAAAAGAAAGAAAGAAAAGCGATGACAAAAAGGTTCACTGAAAGATGAAGCTGCTAAATATGAACTGTGAGACTTATCCCATTGCCTCGAAGAATCTCCACACTGCAAATAGTTGCACATATGTCGTCTTCCGTAGCCATCCCTGCCTTGACCGCCGCATCAGCTCATCAGCTCACGTTGGACGCGGGGTCGGACTTGTACCGGGACCATGCTTATTGCAATTAGATGCTGCAGACCGGCTTCAACCTACGTCTAAGTTACAAGGATAAAGTAGGTTAAATCTCGAACTAGATATATATGCATACGTGTGCATCTTATCAAGGGTCTTAAGTGAACACTAGAGGAACGAGATAATCTCGGATCATACTTAGTATAGGCTTTAAATACGACGCTATACTACTCTTGCGATGGGCTAGAGTGAAGCTGATCTATGAATGACCTTCTTTACTTGTTTCTGCTGCGGAATTATAACCATGATTATATACATACTTAATGTATTTTGCCCTGTTGATTTCTATAGCTGTCCGACTTAATGCAGTAATGTTACATTGAGCTTCTACCTTAGATAACTGCAGCTGGATAGTGGACACTTATCTACCTATTCTGCCGTCAGCCTCACAGAGGGTATTTTCTACTGATACAAGCCAGAAAGCCTTTTCCTCACTATTTCCTTTTTTCTGAAAAACGTAGGAACCGAATTAAATCCAATCATATACAGAGAACCTAATAACCAGAAACTAGTTTAAAAACTGATCCACAAACACAGCTGCTGGCGAAGTTTTGCGCAGTGGAAATCGTAAGGGTAAACATAAATTGGTTAATAATCTGGGACACAGAACTGTAAGCCACGAAGACTATATGGGGAAAGGATACGCTAGATAGTGGAGTTATAGAATATAGATACCGGAGGTTGCCCATCAGATTGACAGGATGCAATGAACTTCGTACGGCGTGTGCTCCGGCTGCCAATAATTACGCTATGTGCCGCAATCGTAAGCTCGATTTCGTAGTTTCTGAGCAATGCACCCATGAAGCTGGGTCATTGCCTAGCATCTAGACTTGGGTCCCCAAGAGTGGTGGGTCGCGCTACAGACGTATAGTACAACAATGCGGGCAAAATACATTGCTACATTCTCTTGACTCACATAGTTATCAGATGAGCGAAAATCAGGGGAAAGGGGATTCCTACTGCCGCCCTAGCTTTAGGTGAAGTAGTTTGCAGCATGACAGCCGTTTTAGGTCGAGGTTATGATGGCTAACGAGACGATCCTTGCATCTCTATCCCGGATGGGGGATATGTCAGTCGCTAGGGACGGACGAACCGATGGAACAGCGCCAGCAGCATCTTTCAGGGGAACTGCCAGGGCCCGTGGATGAAGTTCTTCATCAACGATCACAGGTTACTATGGTATGCCGAGCATTAGAGCGTTTCACTCCTCAAGGTTCGATGCAAGGCGTCCCCGGTCCTGTCAAGAGGACGGGTGGGCATCAAAATCAATTATCATTTGCCCTTGCTTCTCTTCTTCTCTGCACCGTTCCTCAAGATAATGTTCAAGCCGGCTCACAAGTAGATTAAAACACATTCTTTTCATATGTTTGTTTTCCTTAAGCACAAGCACACATCCTCGTGAAAAAAAAAAAAGCCCAGCCAACTACTCCCCCTTTCCTCCTTACAGAGCCACGCGTACATATTCGTGTCTGCCACTGTCGACATGGCCGACGACAAGATCCAGACGACTGTTGTACCTCTATCAACAAGGCCCGAGGTGACGCAGTCCTTGCACACGATCATCATATTTAGCATTCTCATCGCCATCTGGACCGGTCTCCGCGTGTATTCGCGGCGGATCAAGAAACTTCCGCTTGGTGTGGAGGACGGCCTATTCTACGCCTCAGTGGTACGGTTACCCTGTCCAGAGTATTTTGGCTTGATGAAGGGAATGACAATGGGCTTTTAGCTAACTAGTTAATTAGGCGTGTTGGTATGGGATGGTGGTCTCTTGTTTTATGCGTGAGTTCTCTCCTATAACAGGGGCGTACCATGTGCCTTTTTGTGATATGGGCTAACAGGACAACAAGTTCTCTATCTAGGAGGCGTGGGCTATCACATGGACCAACTCGAAAAGGTTCACATAGCGAGACTTACACAGGTATGTGAGCAGTATTTTTCTAGTACAACTAAACTCTTCTGACCCCTGTTTCTCTGTGTTAGACTCTGCTCGTGGTACAAGCCTTGTATGGCCTTGCAATGTGCACCAGTAAATGGAGTGTCTTGTGGTGAGTACGCCTGAGAGCTATTTCTCTCTTCCCATTTTGGCCTGTCTGAAGTAAAACTTGCATCTCCTAGCAAAGTGTATAAGGTTTTGGCTCTCACTACAGAACTTGGCGGGTGCAAAAGTTACTTAATACTGCAACTGCTAACTTTCTGATGCTAAGGATGCTCAAGCGGATTTTTGCCGTCCGTACGTTTGTGGTCAGTAAAAACTTGGTCTTTTAAATTTTTCTGTGTATAACCCTGCTAAGCTGTCTTCTAGATGATAACCTGGGTTGTCATATTCTTCCAGGCGGCCTGGGTGGTTATGACTGTGCTCATTGGCCTCCTGGTGTGCCGTCCGATTCAGAAGAACTGGGATCCTACAGTAGAGGGAACTTGCGGCAATCAGATTGCGGCCTATACGGCCGTAAGTGTGTACAATGTGATAATAGATATCGTCATGTGCATTATGCCACTACCAATGATCTACAAATTACAGCTCAAAGCACCTTACAAGCTGGCGCTCTTTGGGATTTTCGGCATCAGTATCGTGTAAGTTGTTGCATATATCGCTTTAAAGCTCGTACATACTTTTCCTTTTGATAGTGGCTAACATTCGTGTTCTACAGAACTATTACATTCGCCGTCCTCCGACTGATGTCATTCAAGACTCTCGATTTCACCGATTTCGCGTACACTGTGCCCACCGTCATCCTCTGGACCTATGCCGAGGTGGGAGTCGTTATCCTGGTTGCCTGCTCCCCTCTCCTCCGTCCCATTTTTGATAAAGTCTTTCAGCGGTTCATGTCCACTGTGAGGAGCAAGAGTATAGAACCTTCTCACGGATCGTTTAACTACCTAAACTCGGCCAGCCAGCCGAAGAGCAAGACTGCTATACGGAGCGGGTTCGTGAGCGTGGGAGACTCGGAGGAGAGCCTTGTAGAGCTCGGTAGGGTGCAACCCAGAAAGATTGAAAAGTCAGACGCTGCCCGCCTGGAGCGTCGGGGATCTAAGGCATTGCCCTCCGGCCTGAATGGAATCATTGTAGAGAGGGAGGTCACACAAACTATACAATAGTATATAATTTTATTCATAGGTAGATAAAATACGGTTCTTTGGGCTCTTACTTCACGATATTATATATTAAAGCTAGAAATCAATATATTAATACTAATTAAGTAGATGTGTATTTTATAAAACCCGTGATCAAGTAAGCCGAGTAAAGTGTGGAAATCATCATACAGTCTTCAGAAACTAGACCCAGAAATCATACACATATCACTGCGACTTAAGTGTCTACTCCTTCTAGAATTTTGCCTGTCCTGCGATCATCAACAACTAGACTCCCCCTTTTCAAGCGGATGCTGCTCCGAAGTAATCTAGTCAAGTACAATGTAACAGCGTTTTGCATAAGCGCTTTTTCTGTTCTTCTAGGGTAGCCGCGGGTACTAGGTCTTAATGTAGATCTCTCATGAGTAACCCCAGGCTGGATTAATTTACTTTCCTTATATTCCCCCTCATATGTCTCTTAAGATGTGAACTTTCATTTTTTTGTGTCCCTATAGAGCACTAGCATCTTGAGACAAACTAACTGGATAACTACAGCAAGAACACAGGGGCCCTCAAGAAAACAAGAAAAAAATCTCAACTACGTTAATGGTCGGGAGCTAGGAGCAACGGTCCGGGGCACCACCCCTGAACGGGTTGCCGGGATGTGGGGGGAACTATATAAACTGAAGCAAACGGCCTTGAAGGACAAAGCCATACTAAGTAGACAGAAAACAACTAACCTAGACCACGGGATAACAAGTAATACAAGCGATCCTTCCTGTTTCCCGTTTTAGTTTAGCTTTTTGTTAGGACAGGACGGGGACCGAAGCTTTTCGGGGCCGCGACTCCGTAATTTGTCTGGAGGAAGACCCAGCTAGCTGAGCTTGGTATAGGACGCCGCTTGGGACTCGATCTAGTATGGGAACTAGCATATCACCTAATTTACACATGCATCGATGCGCAAGTGCTACACTATAAGACTCTTTTAAGTGTCGACCTAAGTTGTAGATGGGATGGCGAGTTTTATACCAGAACAGAAAAGGGGGGCAACGGACGCTACATAATGTAGACACGCAAGCGCGTTATTTTACTGTCTCGGCAAATGTATAACCTATACTACTATAGTTACTGATCGATGCCTAAGCTTGACCTTGGGGTGATTAAACTTGCTTAGCATCTTACGTCGTCCCTTTTAGCTTATGTACTGAACTGGAGATAAAGGGGACCCTCTACCAACAGTTGTATGAGGCTGTGAGGGACTAGGGACAGCAGTCCCTAGTCTACGACCCCCAAATTTCATACTGTTTGTTGTGAATAGGAAGCTGAGAAACGTATATATAAGGGGAATGTATTGATCTTTGCTGTAACACTAACGCCGACTTGCCATGGTGTAAAAGAAAGAAACTATCGCGAGCTTGTAATGCAACGCAATCTATATACACAGAAATGTGGTCCCTAGTTCCCCTAGTCCCCACAACAGTACCTAGACACCTAATTTTATTTATTTATTTCAATACTTTGAGGTCTTCTCTAAATTCTACCCTTGCTTCAGTATGTAGCTTAAGGAGAACCGGAGCTTCAAAACATAGACACGTACCTAGGTACACAACTTGCATTCTGGACCACTTGTATTGAAAAGCACGCAGCTATTCTTGTCGTTTAAATTATGAGAATTGATATGGCTACCTAGGGTTATATTTATGTCTTATCTCTCATTCAAACTAAGGCCTTTTACCCGGCTCACTTTTATATCCCCCCCCCTCTCCTATCTAGGAACTCCCCTTAGTTTCCTATAAGCAGACTGGTAACTATAGTAATTGCTTACCGCTCACCGATGTCCCTTTCCCACATAACGCTTGTTGACGCTTGTTGTAAACTCTAAACATTTTAACCTACCAACCCTTTATATAGCCTAATATGACAAACAAGTCTAAGATCTTAACATGAAACGACAACATATAAAATCATCTCATCAGCTTTACGATTTCAACGTTTCGCTTAACTGTTCTCTTATACCAATATTTGCAGCACCTGCATTTGAGGGAAGACGCCATGAAAGTGAGAATACGCGCAGCACTAAGAATAGGTAATAGTTCTCATCTGAAAAAAAACATCCATGAATAGGGGGTATATGCTATCCTATATAAACCAGCCAAATAAGGAAAAAAGGAGAAGACACCAGCCTCATTTCCAATCCAATCCCATATCACCGAAATACCCTGATATAAATATCATATTTCGATATGGTCTGAATTTCATTTTTTTTGTCCTTCCTTAACATCTCCCCCGTGTTGCGCCTTACTACCCTCGCCCATATTCACTTCAAAACACCCCCTCCCTGTAAAGATGACAGTAGAGAGCGCTGGGTGCGTTGGGGGGGGGTAATCCAGGAAAAAAAAATAACGCCAAATAACACCGCCGTCCCAAACCTCGTTTACTAACACCAAATACCTATCACCTCCGCCCTCCACGCTGGATATAGCCTTTCCTTTCCCGGTTGGAACACGCTCGCGATGAGAAAGAAACCAGAAACCCAAAACGCTAGCAGTAAAACGGCAATACGCAAAAAAAGAGATATAATCGCTTAATCAATTCGGTTCCATCCGATTTCAGAGCTTTTCACTCCAACTCGGCCGGGAACCCTCCGCCCTGCCGCCTCCCCGGGGCATGGGGGTCGTACACCGCGCCGTCGTGCGCGCGCGGCCATCTCCTGTCCTGGTCTCGGACCTGCTGCTGGGCTACCTGCTGTGGGTGGTCGAGCTCCGACAGAGGTGGGATCTGCGGGGCGCCGCTCGCGCTGCTCCGGTTCGGGTGCGCGTAGTGTGCCGAAGCGGAGGCCACGCGCGCGTGTCCCAGGCGCAGGGGCTCGGGCACCATGCCGCGATCCACCGAGCTCGGGGCCCAGCCGTGGCTGTTGGCGGCCATGGTGTAGGATGTGGACGTCCCGCGAGCTAGCGTTAGCGCGGGGTGGTGATGTGCGGGGGTGCTCCGGGAATCTGAGAAGTGCCGCTGATGATATTGCGGGGGTTGTTGGTGGCAAGGCATCCGCGCGGCGCTCGGGTTCTGCGCGGGTGGTTCGGGGGGTTTCGTTGCCGGGTGGGCGGTGGTGTTCGGATGGTTCAGATCGGTTGGTCGTGGACCCAGGGGGATCCGCTCGTCGGTGGTTAGCGCGACGGGGTTCACTTCGTTGTCGCTTCCGCTGTGGACGCTGCCCGAGGAGCACGAGGGCACGGGGGAGTTGCGGATAGGAGTGCCGCTCGCGATTAAGCTGGGATTTCTGGATGCTATTTTGGCCTTCTCACAGAGGCGACTAACGAGCGTGCCGTGTGCTTTCTTTAGCGTCTTCTTTACGAAGGACGACATCATGAAATTGCAGCGTAGCTCAACATCCTATTTTTTTTTAACCAAGTTAGAACAACTAGAACTCGGACTCGAGTGCATGCTTGGGTTTATTATTAGGTATCTGTTTACCTCACGCAGATAGAGTCCTTGTCTCGGAGCTCCGAGGCCTAGTTCGACGGGTTCCAGGGGTTCGCCGGGTAAGGTGCCGTTTAGACTCCACCGGCCCCGGATATCCGTGCCCATGGGCGCATACGAATGGGTCTGGATACCGTTGGGTAAATCGTTAAATGCAGCGGTGTAGGTGACCTCTCCGGACATGGCGCCACCCGGAAGGTAGGAGATCTTGTCCGTCATGCTCCACCAGACACATCTCTGCTCTTCGGCTGGCGCATGCGCAGGCGGGGGGATGGGGTGTCGCTCTATTATTAGGGGGTTTAAATCGATCATCTCCTGGTGATTATGTAGGAAGTCGATGATGAACTCGCGCGATATGCCCGCGGGCAGAGGCGAGATGGTTGTGAAGGTTGAGCGCTTCGACATGGTGGAGGGGAGAAACAGGAAGAGGCGGTCTATAAGTTTGGAACTCAATCTTTCTACGAATGACTAGCAATATTTTGGAGGCGTTATTCGATTGTAAATTCCCCTTCGTCGAGATTAGGTGGGATGAGAAGGCGGAGGCAGAGGCATGAGGCAGAGAGACGACGAGGCAGACAGATAGAGAGAGAGAGAGAGAGAGGTAAGCAGCCACTTTAGAAAAGAATCAGGCGAAGCTGAACTGAGCCGGATGGTTCAGACTAGGGAAAAGTACCTAAGAAGTGGAAAAAGAAAAAATGAAAAAGAAAAAGAAAAGGAAATGTCATGCGCACTCATATGGCGGTAAGGACAGGAATTTCAAACACACAAGAGAGGAGAATAAAAAAGATGTAAGAAGGAAGAAATAAGTATAAAAATAGTAAATAAGGTAAACCTTAATAATTCCCCAAAGCTGATGCGACGATGGGAATTTTTAGGTTTTGGGGGTTTTTGCTTATGACATCAAAAATCAGACTGTCTATCTTTGAATGTGGCGTGGCGATCAGGGGACCCAATCGATTTATGCATGTGGCTGTACGAAATGACATGGGTCCCCTTCCCATCAAGCTTTCAATGTTCTTAATAGGTTAGCTTCCTGAACCCTCAAACCTAAAATAGAACGGGTATAACCTCTCCCGTACAGTCAAGCCACAGCAGTTGTCCATTATCTACTAAGTACTACCGTCTATTTTCGGGAAATCCAGATACATATTACTACATAACAAAATTCACTTTTTTCATCCCTGCAACCAGTTTTTATAGTAGTGACTGATCCAGTCACATAACGAGTCGCCAAGTCACAAAGTGATTCAATAACCTGTGACCCGTGACCTGTGACGAACCGTTGGTCTTCTAACTAGCTGCCGGGCGAATAGGCTCTCCTTTCTGGAGAAGGGTTGCGGTAACGGCTGAAAAATTCCGCAACGGCTTGTTGACGCCCGACACGCTGTAAGACACGTTGTACAATTAACCACTAGAACCAAGTATACTTGCTGCGGATGTGGTCTGAACCGAATTAAATACTCGGCACATAGAATTGTACTGATACCTATGTGGCTGTGCACCGGTCTCACTGATTCTGGCCTTTTACGGCCGCCTACGAGTCGCAATGGCCTGCACCCCGTTTTGCTATCGGTCTTCAACTCTACTAGCAGGGAGGGCATACTGTATAGCCGGCCGCAGGTCGAAGTATCTTAGTGGGATCAATCTAGTTACAGTGAGCTGGATTTAATGGCGACCAATTTTGAAAAAAAAAATAACTTCTTAGTTTCACTGATCGTCAGCATAAGGTTTTATATATAAAATCCCCTAAATGACCCAAACCTTTATTGTTTAAAAAAAAAAGAAAAGAAAACAAGAATCGCAATATATTTTTACATTTAAAATGATTAAATGTTATTTTTGAGAAATTTAAGAGCTTTATTTAGGTTGTTGAAACTAATACACAGGATCTTGCTGACCAATAGTTTCGAAAGGGGAAACCCCTTTTTGGAAAAATTGGTCGACATCAAATCCGGGCTACTGTGCCATAGTGAGGGTACAACTAGCTCCCTTAGTTACATAAAGCTTAGAATGAGAGTCACATGAGATCAGACTAAAAGCACATCATAGCCTTGCTTCAAGATGCCTTTACACACTCGATAACAGACACCTGCGTTCTGGCCTCCTTAATGGTAGCGATGCGCAGGCCCGCCGCTTGGATGATATGCTCGAACTGAGGCTTAGTGCGCTCAATTCCGTTGATGGTCGACATCAAGGCAAGGTCGATCTGGTGGCTAAAGCGAATATAGTGGCCGTAGTTTGCCAGCAATGGGGCCGGGGCCGAGGTAAGCGACTTGTCGCCTATCGTTGTGTTCATGACTTGGTCGACGATCAGAAGACGCGAGTTAGGCCCCATGGCTTTGCGGATCTCGGTCAAGATCTTGATGCAGTATTCGTCGGACCAGTCATGTCTATGTTCGGTTCAGCGAGTGTCTGGACAGGTTCCAGTGCCTATGAGGGGGGTAGCTTACAAGATGTAGCGCAGCAGGTACGCCTCCGCTTCCTTGATAGGGTTCTCAGTGAAAAAGTCGTGGGGAACCAGGCGCACGCGTCCACTGTCTAGATCCTGCGGGCTCTTCTTCCCCCAGAACTGCTTACCCTCTGCGACGGTGCCTTCGCGGTCCTGGATCACGAAATTCAGGCTTGGATATACCCTCGATAACTGCAATGAGAAGCCACCTGTATGTATTTTGTCAGCTGATGGGTGCGGTGGGTGCCTAGCAACTAGAGGTTGTCCATACCAATGCCACCGCCAACGTCGACTAAAGTTGCTCGTCCTAGTCCCCCCCAGGGGTAGTCGAACACGAGTGGGGAACTGAACACCTTCCCGGCTCCGAACATGGCCTGGCCGAAAAATTCGATTTCCCGCCGGTGCATCATCTCGCCAGCATCGCCATTGGCAGCTTTCTGGTCGTTGCTCTGCGTGCCACGGAAGTAGTCGAAGTTGGGACTTCTTCTAACCCGTGAAGCGGGAGCTTTGTTGGATATCCAGTCCCAGCATGACTGCTCGGTGCCGATGGCCAGGTTAAACGCTGTCTCTTCAAGTTTGTAGCTTGGGCCCATCTTTGGATGAACGAGCATGTCAGGCAGATAGTCGCAAGCAGTATAAGGGATTAGAGAGCTTTCATGAACATTAGCAGGTCAGTCTTTTAGTTTGCTTCTGTCAATATAGTCAGTGGCGGGGAACGCTTAGGTTACGAACAAGAGCATGATATACGCGCGTAGGTCTTCGTTACCGACCAGCGCCCGCGAGACGGCGTTATTCGCAAAGGTATCCGGTGCCACCTCACTGAAAATGTGCTGTGAGCATAGGAGACGTAGTACGCGTGCTAACGATCATGTATCAGCATCGTCTATCGTAAGTTATATCAGGGGCTGGGTTTGTATGGATAGGCATACCTAATTTGTCTTGATCGATGCCGCTCTTCTGGGATATCTGGGCTATGTGAAGACCCGTACCCTCGTATTGTTGCAACATGTCGGCTAGTCGGTGCTCGGCTGCCACCTGCAAAGCCCTGCTTTCGACGTATTGCATGGCGAAGCCGAGCAGGCGGTGAGAAGGATCGCTAACTAACTCCTCAATGCTGCCAAGTGCTGCGAGAATTGTTCGCTGAGCATTAAAAAGGTCATGGCTCGGCAACTGAACGCCCTCGACGGTTTCAGCTGTAGAATTACCATTTTCCCAGCAGGATATAACTGCTTCCGATGCCTTGTTGACGAGCGAGACCAGCTCAAGTAGCTTAGCTACATCTGCCTTTCGTGTAAGTTGCGTCATGTCGGATTTTGGTCACGTAAATGAAGATGGCCGTATTATTATAATATTGTAATATCGTAATATTGGCGTGAGCATGAGACGCAACAATGAGCCCTGGGGGCTTGCCTATATATCTACAATATACAATTCTAGACCAATACTGATATCGACTTGGTATCGTCTTCCCGCATCATGACTTGTATTTTGATCTACCTTTACTTCTGCTCTATCTCTTGCTGATGATCAGTCACCTAGGTGTGGGCAACATGGCCCAGCCCGGTAATCGGCTGGTTTCATCTTACCTTTCATCTTACCGCCGAGGTACCGAATCCTACCAGTAGAGCCCCCACTCGGAGGGACAAATAAAAAGTGGGCGTCTGCGCATCGGCGGGTTTCGTCTTACGGATGTTGGGTTGTCCCGTGTACCTATGTATCCTGCAGGACCGGGCAGCAATATTGAACATAGGCGAAAAAGACAGGTGTGCCACGTTTTGTAAAAAGATTATGTAGCAGTACTGCGCCGCCTGACTGCAAATTCAAAAGTCCCGTTGTTGGCGGCATGGTCCGCGTATGCTTGTTTGGTAGTGTCGGCCCGGCTATTGTTGTTTTCGTAACTCCCGTTGCTTCCGTAATTTCAGGGTGTCGGACTATGGCTGACTTTTTTTTTGTTGATAATTTGTTACAAGTTATATTGGATTATAGTAGGCCTTATTGTTGGTACAGCTATAATGGTTCCATGTTTGCGGCATAGGTGCGTGATACTGTCGTGAGCCGGGGAAGGAGGAACTCCACCCGATAATCCGGGCTGTTGGTACCGGGAGTGATATCGGAGATGATACCGTGCTATGTAAATTGTAGGCTAGCTCGCGGGATATACCCTCTTTAGCCAAGATATGGCTAAGGGTGGGGCGAAACACCTTAAATGCACGACACAGGACTCTTTAGAATGAGTATGCTTGTATTATTCTAGACCATAGCAGGGGTTAAACCCTGCGTGCAGGTTGCTTTTGAGGTCGAAGTCTCGCGTGGCAGCAATGCAAAATGGGCCAGCACATATCGAAATGAATATTGCAATACCGAAGAAAAAGCAGAACATCCATTGGCTAAAGTGATTTGGTGTAAATATTCTAATGAATCGTCTTACATGGCTCAAAATATGACAAATATGCGAACTCACCTTCAGAAGCATTACAGAATATCTCTAGGCAAAGTCTCAACTTCCACTATTCGTACGATTACGCCAGAGAGAATTGATGAACAATATCCAAAACTACTTGTTCAACATGGCAACACCGAAATTCAAGTCAACAACGAACTATTCCAACGAACAGTTAATCAAACTATCATCGATGAAAACTCCTTTGTTTTTAGTTATCGTACAACAACTTCCATTCAGCTGTGTAGAGTAACTGGAATGGCATACCTTTTCTGAAGCGTATAATACACAAAGTCATATCTTTATACCATCATCTCACAATACATGAAAAGCAAAAGTTCAAGCTCGGCCCCCTCGCAGTCGATATCTCGGACGAAAGTGACCGAAGTATTCGCAAACCAGAATTCATCTTGCCGCCAATATCTAGACTTCTCCTAGCTTTCCTTTTTACCGATGAGAAGGATGAAGGATTCATGGATTCACACGAGGAAGACGACTAAGATAACATAAAAGTAACCGTTAAAAAATAAGGAAAAGAACAAGAAAATACGATCAGAACGAGAATGGGCATCATGGGCAAAATTAACAACATCGTCGTTCATATCCGAGCTCTATCTAATCGTATGGCGCAGTATCAAAACCTGGCAGCTCGTACGATTCCTTCAGGCAACCGTGCGAGATAGAACATCTGATACCATATGTTCCATCCTGCTCTCAAGAAATCCGTCTTAGATGTCGTAAGAAACTAACCTATACGGAACAATACATTGCTGACGGTACATTGAACAAAAAAAGGTGAGCTATCACTAATCGATATCACTTAAGCTCGTATGATGGAGTCATACTTATCAGTCTTTCAAAATGCGACATTACATCTTGAGGAAAACTATAGGAAACTATGCTACCATTCAACGAGTCTAGCTTGTAGGAGGTAATAGAGATTTTCAACGATCATATACGCCAACTGTCGCCGGCCTGGCTGTAGCCAGATTCCATCGCAAGCCACAGGTATATATGGTTGTGATCACTGCCTAGTATACAACCATGTGGCTAGGTTGATGACCGCCAACTTTCTAATAGGCTACCTAGAGGTATGGGCTATAGTCGCTGCGTATCTGACTTGGAATCTCATCCCAATTAGGAAAGTTTCACAAGAACTAGGTGCCCAAAAGCGTTGGAAACCCCGCAGAATACTCAGACCACTAGTGATGTGGCCCGGGGGTTAATTTCCCATCCTGGACTCAATCCCATAGACAAACTTTTGACACAATAACCCTCTTTTTACAACTATGTACTCGTACTGTGGGGCTGGTACGGAGCAGACCGGCGTCAAAACTGGGGAGGTCTGGCTGGGATATGTGGCGTTAGCCACATGTTGGCAAAGGGCCATTATAGATATCTATACTTGCTATGCTAAGCATACCATCAATACCACATCCTTATCTGAAAGCTGAAGAGGCTTTTCTAGAAGCAACCCTTAGGGTTCGTATATTAAGTTGTAGCGGGTTAGGTTATTTAAGTAAGGTAGGATTGTAGGCCCTAATACTTCAATAGGTTCCAGTACATTTCCCAATTTGTCCCTACAATATTTGCCCTATTACTCCCGGGTTTCAGACACAATCCACATTACACCAAGGCCTTATAAAAATGAGGGCATATATGTATGTCTATATTATAAAGTATATTCGGAAATGAGGTTATTCCGGGACCGGCAGACCTCAAGCTGAATTGACATTGAAATCTGATGTCAGCACTAAGGTTCAGGGAGAAGATCGAGAACTTTGGAGAGAGTATCAGAATAATAATACACTCTTGTCTAACACCAACACGCAGCATAGGACCCCTAGTGACGTCGTCACCTCCTTCCTCCCATTCGCAGGTGGGTCTTGAAGGCTTGTATGTAGACTTATTCGTTCAACAGGTCTCACCTTTGATACTAGATAATGCAACAGCCCAGGCTATCACCAGCCAACAGTGGTCCGAAGTGCAATCCTTCACACACTGTGTAATCCTTGCATATCATTGCCAAGTTATAGTGAAGAACCAACAAACCTTAGGATCACGAGTCAATATCTCGCGTGGCATAGCCTGTCTAACACGCATGAGGCTACGTCTTCTTTGGATTTGCATATTTTCTTCAGTGGCACAGTTACACAATACACAAATGGTACAAAATGCCTCGCACCATCTATCAAAGAGTCGCATACCTACTCTTGGGAACCACACGGCGCAATAACTAACCAATCTGCGGCCCGACCGGAGCACTTCCCGACACCCCACCAACCGGCTATCACGAGACATGTCGAGTCTTGCCGAACCGGCGCCCTCAGTGGCTATATCCCGCCAGCGACAGTCTTGTGACCGCTGTCATGGCCAGAAGGTACGATGTGTTCGTGATGAATCTCTTGACGAAGCCCAGGATGAATCGCGACCTTGTATTCGTTGCACGAGGGCGGGGGTAACATGTTTTTATAGTTGTGAGTTGATCACCTATGCTGAGAAAGGCACTCCAAACAATTACTGGTTGGGTTTACTGATGTTTGCTGACGTCCGCTTGATACTGCAGACCGACAACGACCTGGGCGCCCCCCTTTGAACAGACCTCCTCCCAATCCACCAGAAGGCGGCGAGGTACCTCAGAATTTCGACCGTTACCTGTCCTTTGAATCAGCGGATTCTATCCTGAGCTCTATATGGCATAGACCCGGGCCATGGAGCCAACTGAGTATACCAGATGATATGAATATCGATGGAAATATACCCCACGAGACATCGATCCTCCCTACTTCGGCCAACGCATCAACCCGGGAGAAGACGGCATTACAGTACGGATTCAACGACATTGAAGTCTCGCCCTACTTGGATAGCCTGTCCCCGCCTAGGGTTGCCGCGTCCCCGCACCATTCCACAGAGTGCGCCCAACAAGGCCATATCTCAGGCAATTCGTCATCTGATCCTATCGAGACTCACATTGAGCGGTTGGCCAGCTTGAATGTTAGCGTATTCCGTTCTGCTCGCGCAATCTCGGGGTTGCACGAGATGCCCTTGACTGTATCTTCACCCCATGTAAAAGAAATATTCGAGCATAGCAGCGCCTTGATCAACACGTTGGAAGAATGCAAGAAATACAAATCAGATTATGTTGACAACAACCGCGTGACTCCATTTGGTCCAATTGCGGCCTGTCTGGACATTTCCGCGGATACGGGAGAGGCCGACGCAGGTCTGTTTTTCCTAGTTCTCGCCAGCTACCAGCGGCTACTGAGTGCCTTCGACATCATCTGTTCGTCAATACTCGCACACTTACAGATGTTACATGAACAAAACATGTCCCCACCTGGGAGACGAAGCAACATGATGACATCGCCAGTGGCGGAATCCGTCATGTTGACGGAACTGATCGTGCACCTAATAGATCGGCTAGACCGTGCAGTGAACCCGTTGATCCAGGATCCTGCGCCGGGGCTCGAAAAAGCATTCGACAGTTCAGTGGAAGAAACACGCGGCACGTCCCGTACCACCATCACCTACATAACATCATCAGATTTGTCGTCGTCGTCATCGTCGTCATTACCCCAATCTCCACCTGGTGGTAACCCCCAGGCGTTCAAAAATGGGCTAGTAGCCAGTGAGAGTAGGGCATTGAGTCCCGACACGGTTGGGGACATGAACAGTAGCTTCAGGGCTGCGTTGGGGATCGCAGACGCGACGGGAAGACGTCACGGCAGGCTACAGGAGCGTATAAGAGATATCAAAAAGCTTATTAAAAGCTCCAATCATGTTTAAATTTCGATTAATTCCTAGCATCAGAAGGGTTGGCTATACAATGATAGGGAGGCCGCGAGTAAGTAGCAGTAAGTCTTTATAGTGATTGATTCCTGACATTCCAAGCAATATTTGGGATACAGCGAGCATGTATATATTCATTGATCCCTACATAGACACACTGTAAGATATCTAGTTAGAGGGCAACTGTTGCCAAGCTGCCTAATCCCAGCATCAATGGTAACGATCCCGCTAGATGCTAACCAGACCAGCTATTACCACCAGAAAGCAAACAATCACACTTACTTGGGCTCTCAAAAATTTTCAGTACCTGGGACAATGATTCAATAGTGGGTTGTTTCAGGGGTCAAGAAAAAGTTAGTTGGAATAGTATGACATTTAGAAACAAAAAAACACCTTCGTTCTACTCGATAACTCAGACCAATCTATATTGACACAGGCCTGTCAACCGATCTCAACGATTTTGAACTTCACGATCATCCTTTTTGTTCAACTCTCACAATTGCTTTAGGTAGTGTCGCAAAAAGCCTATAACCGACTTATCTATTTCAAGCTATTGAGGGTTTTTACATTTTATGGCAATAAGACGCATTGTGCGCAAATTGCTAATATTTTAACCTGAGATGAAATAAACATAATTGAGCAGAAAACAAAAGATAATGTTGAAAACAAATATTTTATGTTGTTGTTGCACTGGAGAGGAAAGGATTCCTCCTCAGGCAAATTGAAGAATTCTATCTACTACAATTCAATGTACAAGCGGCACCCCTTTATGTGCACGGACCAGGGGCGTTGCCCCCCCCTGACATTGCCCATGGCACGAGATGGATATATGAAAGTAAACAAGAGAAAATAAGAGAATAGCAAAAGGGATAAGAGAAGAGAAAACAAAAGAGAAAAGCATGCAAGCTTCTTCAGGTTTCACAATTCAACGCCGTCATCTTACACCTGTTCATGCCATAGGACCAAGTATAATACAACTTAGACGCCGTTAATTATATCGTCGGCTATTTTCTCGGCAAGGGCATATACGGTGCTCTGCGGGTGTCCCGGGGGCAACAACGCGAATGAACTAGCGTCTACAACACGCAGACCGGAGACACCCAAAACCTTAGCAGTGGAGTCGACGACGGCATTGGGGTCATCTTTCCTTCCCATTCTGCACGTGGTAGAGGCGTGGTAGATAGGTACCAGGTTATCCCTGACAAAGTTCAGGATTTGCTCATCGGTTTGTACCGCTGGTCCGGGATAGTACTCGGTGGGATCAGCAAGGACAGGTTGCATCGCGCTGGAAGCGAAGGCGCCTCGGAGCCGCTTGAAGGCGGCGACGGCAACGTCTTGGTCGACGGGGTTGGTGAGCCAGTTAGGGTTGATGATAGCGGCGTCTGAGGCGTCTGCCGACGTGATGGTGACGTTCCCGCGCGAGTTCGGGGAGACAAGCGAGGCGACGACGGTCGCGTAGTTATAGCCATCGGTCGGCGCATCCGGATTAACGAGCACACCGGCCCCATTGCCGAAGTAGGCGGGCAATGTGAGATATTCGATATCGGGCCACGACTCGGGATATTTCGAGAGAACGCCAACTGAGGAGTTTGAAATGAGGTCCCTCGGCGCTTTTTCCCAAGCAAGCCAGTCCACGATGGGATTTGTTAGAATACCCTGGGCCTTAGTGAAGTAGTTGTTAACAATTTCGTTATACAGAGCGGCCGGATCTTGTAGCACGGACCCGGTTGTCTGCACGTCGACACGGTACGAAGGACCGAACATAATGTGGTCGGTCATGTTCTGTCCTACACCTGGCCGGTCTGCGACAACATCGATTCCGAGATCTTGGAGTACATCGGCAGGTCCAACACCGGAGACCATCAAGAGCTGGGGAGATTGGAACGCTCCGGCTGACAAAATGACCTCCTTTTTAGCGTATAGGGTGTCACCTGAACCAACTTGGACACCGACAGCGGTCTTGCTATCATCGAAAATGATCTTTTTAGCTAAAGTCAAATAGAAGACTTTTAGATTGGGCCGGGCTTGAGATGCCTCGAGGAACGCTGTTTGAGAGGAGCTCCGGAATGCCGTTGTGGGATCGATAGTGCTTGTACAATATTGAGATCCCATCAAGCTGCCGCTATTGAAGTCGGTCGTGTCGTTAATCCCGATTTCATTAAACGCGGATCCTAGCCAGGTAGAAAAGGAATTTACGTAGTTGGCATACGAAACATGCAGTGGACCACCGGATGAAGCAAAGGCGGCAGCATCGTAGCTTGTTGTGGCATTCTGGAATCTGGTAGATCCTGGAGGTGTAAAGGTGATGCTCTTTTTGAAATATGGTTGGAAGTTATCCCATGTGTAGGACTGGTCATCGACCTGGTCTGCCCATTCTTGGAGCGAGCCTGTGTCTGGACGTTGGTATATCATCAAGTTTCTCCCAGAACTGTTATAATGTTTAGTCATCAAGCAGAGTAGTTCAGGTAAGAAGAAACAACTCACGAGCCGCCCAAGCACTTTCCACGTGCATAATGTAGCTCTCTGTTGTTTGCCCCGGCTTGTGCAGTGGTTATGAAGTCCCAGTCGACTGCCGGATTGACATCTAACGGAGAGGTACCGGTCCAGAAGATGTCGCCGGCTGGTGTCTGGGAGAGCAAAGGGTTGCTTATTTGATAGTAGGTGCCCGCTTCAATGACCGCAACCGTTGTAACATTGTCCTCAGACAACCTCGCCGCCAAGGTCAGTCCTGCAGTTCCTCCCCCGACAATGACGTAGTCGTAGGTGGCATCGGCACGTTCCCCGACCCACGAAGATGACGACGGCAGCACCAAGCTAAGAAGCAGTGTGCCTGGAAGGGCCTTATGCCATTTGGAGATCATTGTGATAGTTTAGAGAATGGCTGCATGCACATGCACATGCATGCACGTGTGACTTTAATATAAAATGAGGGTATTCGAGAGCCGCAATATGCAGAAGCAATGCAAAGTGGTTTACAAGATATGAGGCATGAACCGTGCCGACCTATCGTTGGACATTCCCACGAAGAGCATCTTGTGAAGTGCAACGGGTTTCTTTTAAATGAAATATATTCTCAACATGAACAGAAACGGAGCCACGCCGATACACTAATCCCATAAACTCACACCACAAGTTCACAGCTTAGATGATAGTTCCAGTTACCCGTGTCTTGAAGGAGCCATGATCACTGTTGGATGACGAGTTCTCAGCCGTAACGATACTGGGGCTAGAGGTAGACGAAGGGTGATGGGACCATAGTTACTCGATTTAGAACCAGCTGAGTAGCCCAAGGCGGTAGTCCGCCTGAAGCCAGGAACAGATAGTCGGCGATATGTTCAAAATTTCTAATAATAGCTACATCTTTCGATTCAGTTGAGGCTCAGTTAACCCAGCTTTGATACTCACCGAGTGGCTCGAAGACGTTGATCCATGGATCCATGGATCTGGAGGCTCTGGCTCTGGGTTATTCCATATCACTAAGTCCGAGTTACCAGCTATTGCAGTAGTCCAAATGAATCCCTGGTATCGGAAATGACCAATTACAGATATTACGTGATGTTTCATCCCGTTCCTTTGTAGTCGGCGGATTAGGTCGGCGGTCGGCTTGTTTCGTGCAGTCAGCGCCAATCCGGGCAGAGGCGGCCGATTGTTGGTCCGCAGTTTTCATCCCTTGCAGTCAATAGTCAATATGTATTTCCACCGAAGCCCGACTGTAGGTACAATAGAAAAGTGGTTTGACCCTGACTACCTGAGCATTTCGAACGTAGATATGTCGCGCCTATTATGTGCATATAGCTATCTTTCTTTGTCTGGACGAAGTACTGGGTGCTACCGTATTTTGCATTGTAACTTGTCTCTCTACCAAGTAACTCGATCTTTACCTAGATTTTCCCGGGGTGTGTCGCCGATTTCGACCATGTCTGGTCCAAGCATGATGGATCAGTTATCGCAAGCTTTCCCGCCGAAGCCGGGGTTCACGGAGAAGGATTTGCCGCAGTTGCGTGGGAAGGTAGGCGCACATATAATACTCTTTACAGCTTGCGTACCCCTAGCCATTTATTAACATTGCAAGCAGGTATACCTGATCACCGGCGCGAACACCGGACTTGGGAAGGAGTTAGCTCAGATGCTGTACTCTAAACATGCCAAGGTGTACATCGCTGCCCGCTCAGAAGCCAAAGCACTTGACGCTATGAATGATATCCGGCGAGCAGAGCCGGGCTCTTCTGGTGATTTAGTCTTCATTAAGCTTGACTTGGCAGACCTGAGTACTATCAAAGCGTCAGCGCAAAAGTTTCTCGAGAGAGAAAACAAGCTTCATGTTCTATTCAATAATGCCGGTGTTATGAAGCCGGCTCCTGGCTCAAAGACCGTCCAAGGCTACGAACTACAGCTTGGCGTGAATAACGTCGGTACTTTTATGTTCACCAAACTCCTCACACCCGTCCTGGCGGCCACTGCGAAAGCAGAGCCCTCCGGTCTCGTCCGCGTCGTCTGGGTTGGCTCCTCGGCTGGAGAACTCCCCATGTCCCCCAAAGGCGGCGTTCCAATGGACAACCTCGACTACCACAAAGATCTCGGCTGGTTTCCAAAGTATTGTATCAGCAAGGCTGGAAACTACTTACAGGGGGCCGAGTACGCCAGAAGACACAAGGCTGATGGGATCCTCAGTATCACGGTGAATCCAGGTAATCTTGATTCGGAGCTTTGGCGCAACCAGCCATACGTGGTGGGCAAAATCCTTAAGTGGTTTTTCCTGCACCCACCTATTAAAGGTGCGTATACGGAACTGTTTGCTGGACTGTCACCTGAAGTCACAATGGAGAACACAGGGGGATGGGTTGTGCCATGGGGGCGCTTTATGAGAAGCCGCAAAGACCTATACGAAGCCACAAAGAGGAAGTCTGAGGGCGGTAGCGGCATTGCTAAGGAGTTCTGGGAGTGGAACGAAAAACAGGTTGAGCCGTATCTCTGAACTCTCAGGGGGGGGGGGGGTGGTGAGGATAGGTTCAGCGAGGATTGAATTTGATATCGTCCCAATTTCCCAATTTACTGTTCGTGGGCAGCCGATTCTGCCGGGGTTTCTGGTGGCTAGGTCTAAACTCATGTTCTAATAATTATCATTAGCCCGTACGCATAGAAAATAATCCCTTTTGTTTTTGGTTCCGCCTTTAACTCTATTCCGACTTCAGTGTTGACTTGATTTTGGGAAAATGTTATTTAACCGCATAGAATGCTTTAGTTCGTGGTAGCTTGCATTTGGGCCTCCCATTTAAGTAACGATATATCATGATAATAAGCAATAATATAAAGTAAGGAAAAAAGTAAATTAAATAGTATGCTTAATAACGCTTTTAAAAATAAAAAAGAAGCCTTTTATATACTTTATTATAAAGCTTTACTTTATGATTCTTAAAAGCGCGCGCATTAACTAGTATAGTCTTTTATATTATATTGGTGGCAGCTCCATACGATAGTCCTGTTGTAACCAATGTTGAACTTAGCAAATTACAGCTCATTTATCTCAATGCTGTAGTATTTCCTGAGGAGTAAATTCGATTTAATATTATGGAAACCACCTAGACTTTCCACAGATTTGCGAAACACTAACCTACCTAGGTACGTATATCACAAATTAGGGTTCTATCAATCACCACCTTGGGGCAAAAGATATCTGCTACATACCCTATAGAGCTACCTTACCACAACATCATCCACTCTCTGAGTCTCTCGACTCTCTTGTTACGTCCCAGGATTGGTGAGTAACTATATAATATGGAATTGGGATCCAATGACCACTTGGTCATTGGGAGAACCTTTTGGCCTCATGGTATAACGGCGTTGCCCAATACGTTGTTGTAACATCTCTCCGAGATAGATCATTCACCACAACCACCAACCATCATCACGAATTGTATATTGCTACTACGTCGGAAAAGTATGCTAGGCTAGACCTAGCTTAGTTATCGTATATCTCATTTTCCAACCAGAGGCCATTTGACAAGTGCCTGTGAGCGTGAAGCTTTTTCCGCGCAACAGGATGGGGGGTGAAAATGACCTATCCCATCAGGCCTATATAAGCAGCTGTAAAGCTAAAAAGCAAATGCTAATAGCTTTTGGCTATTAGCTCATATATATAGTCCGTGACACCAGCATGACTGATCTTACGGCTTATATTGAAGTTAATATCTCATTAATACTTAGAGGCTATAGTTAGGGATGATACTCGTCGCTGATGCTTGGAGGGACCCAAGATCCCTCTGGAAAGCTAGCACCATGATCAACTGGTTATAGATGGTACAGGGTCTAGTCCTTTATATATGAGACAATACACATAGAAAGTTAGTTCTAGTATCAGAAAACCGCAACGTACGTCTGTCACTACGAAATAGTATACCGCGATTGAACTGTCTTGCGCGCGGTTAGAGAGAAACAACCTAATATTAAGTAGAGCCTATATTTTCTAGAGTTGTAGATGACATCTCGGAGCCCCTTCCTAGTAACGCTAATTAAGGTACATAACTCCCCCTCGTCCCTGAGGGAAAGAGGATATCACGTCGCATGATATCTAGCAACCGCGATGAGTATTCAGATTGCCGCTACTATCATACCAACGTGTAGACGAGCTTCTGGGCCGTCACTCTACCCATACGCAGCTCCTCGATGCCTTGGACGAGATCCTGCAGCTTGCCAGGGCGGTTATATATCGGATGGTTCTTCAGCATTCGATTGTCAATGAGCCTCTGGGCGAGAGAGAACAAACTGGCGGCAAACTCGCGATTCTCCGGGATTTGTGGTCGTCCGTACGCCCCAGCCAGCTTTACCGGGTCTCCGAACAGTGTGTAGACCATAAGCCAGTCGGCTTTCACATCACGTCGCGTGTATTGCACCGCGGTGGGAAAAGGATCCAACGCGACATATCTGCCACCGCTCGATCCAATGGCTTCGTAGCACATTGTCATGGTTGATGCACTTGAGATGCAGTCAAGGACGTAAGCAAGCGAGTTGTTGGTCCAAGAGCGTATTTCGGCACCGCAACCTGGAGAGTGGTAGTCGAAGGTCTTTTCTGCACCTCGTGATCTGACAAGATCTGCGTTAGCCGGCGAGCAAGTCGCTATGGGGACGAACCCGGCCCTTGTGAATTCAGTTAGCTAATGTACGCCGTGAAAACTGGAAATTCTATAGCCTGCTATGACCGTCTTACCATTTTAGCAGCTGGATTGCAATAGTTCCCGTAGCTGTAGCTCCTCCAGAAACCAACACGTGGCAGTTCTGATCTTTCATCCGGTTCTCGCGGTCCTCAAGTCCCGGCAAAGGAAGCTGTAAGAGCATCTGAAACAGAGCAGCACCGGCAGTACCAATACTGATACCCATTGACGAAGCTTCTTCATAGGAGAGCCAATCTGGGATCTTACAGGCAAGATCAGCAGTGGCTAGAGCATACTCGCCGAACGCACCACTGGACTTGTCAGAGGGGTTGAGCCCAAAGACCATGGCAAATACTCGGTCGTCAACCTTGATGCCGTTAGTGACCTGCTCGCCAACCTCCACTACATCTCCCGCAAAATCGTTACCCCCAAGTGCACCAGGGTTCGCCGAGTAGTCAGCCATCTTGGCGTCTACCGGGTTGAGCGCTACGGCGCGAACTTTGCACAAGATTGTGCCTGGCCGACATTTTGGGATCTTGAAATTGTCATCAAGACGGTACTGGCCGATGCCATCGCCTACAAGGCATTGCATGTGCTGTTCTATGTGCATTGTCGGGCTAGTGAACTGACTTGATGGGCAAAACAGAAGGAAGAAGTACGAAACACGCCCGTTTGAAGAGAGAGGCTTCAGACGCGAACCATGCAGGTACACGAACAACTTCACAACGAAACATTCCACCTCCTAGCAATTGATATAGAATTATCTCATTGTCCAGGTGTTGTCGGCCATTTTGGAGCACGTCAGCCCCCGGCGAGACACGGAGCCACCCTCGATCCTTGACCGCTAGGTATGTAATCACATCGGTGGATTTCATGACGGAGCATCAGCCGGCACACCTAAGCTATCGCGGCAACTAAAACAATCCACCGTGATATTATCCGAGACATATGGCCATCCGAAGTCCTATAGCAGGGATAGGAGAACTCCGACCATCTAGGACCCCCTTGAATACCTAGGTACCTGAGTAGGCTTGATATGGCGGTGACACTATCACGGATTGTAACTTTTTTCTTATCAAGAAGCTCGCTAAAGAGACCTTGGTGGAAGAGTTTTGAACACTAACACGTATATAAGTCTAAATACCGTGAGATGGTAAGGTTAATTGGTATATTTCATTATGTATAGAAGCTCGCCGAGTTTTCTCTAGTATTGGCCAGACGCTTTAAGGATCAACAGGTGTTACTCAGTTTTGAAATACTTTGGAAGTCTAAACCGCGTTTGGGACATCCAATATTTTCCATACCACCTGTTATCTTCTCTATTAGTATGAACGGACACGCTTCTTCAGCGCGTGGGAACATGGAGCCCATAGCGGTTATTGGGAGCAGCTGTCGATTTCCCGGAGATGCAACCTCACCTTCTAAGCTATGGAACCTGCTAAAGCAGCCTCGAGATATTCTAAAGGAGATTCCTCCCAGTCGGTTCAACTCCAGTGGGTTTTACAACGAGAATGGAGAATACCATGGGGTAAGTGTTGAATTCTGTTTGGTCGTGAGGACTTGGAATTGCCCATTTGCGCGATTCTCTTTTTATTTTCATTATTTTTTCTTTTCCTTTTTCATCGTATCTCATGAACGTTGCGCTGATCAGTTATCTTTGCTCCATAGAGTTCAAACGTGAAGTATTCATATCTTCTAGATGAAGACCCCCGTCTATTTGATCATAGCTTTTTCAGCATCTCTCCTAGGGAGGCTGAATCAATGGACCCCCAGCAACGTTTACTGTTAGAGACTGTTTATGAGGGAATCGAGTCAGCTGGCTACTCAATTTCCCAGCTTAGAGGGTCTCCGACTTCTGTCTTCGTTGGCCAAATGGGCGGCGACTATATGACGCTTCTGCTTCGAGATGTAGATACCCTACCTCAATACTTCGCTACTGGAGTATCAACTGCCATAATGTCAAACAGAGTCTCATATTTCTTCGACTGGAACGGTCCTTCAGCCACTCTCGATACGGCTTGTTCAAGCAGCATGGTTGCCCTACACCAAGCCGTACAGTCGCTCCGGTGTGGCGAGTCCAAAGTCAGTGACCTAATTATCCCATCCCCATTTCTCGTGCTCTGACTTTGAGAGGATATATCTCCCTTACTGACTATACCTATCGAAATTAGTTGGCAGTCGCAGCCGGAGTCAATCTCCTTTTAGGCCCGGAGGGTTATATTGCCGAATCTAAGGTATGGCATCGTCTCTACAGGACTATAACAACTCCGACCTCTAACTTCTAATAGCTACACATGCTCTCCCCAAGTGGACGGTCTCGCATGTGGGATAAGGATGTAGATGGATATGCAAGGGGTGAAGGCTTTGCGGCCCTTATTCTCAAACCTCTCAGTCAAGCAATTGCAGATAATGACAGTATTGAATGCCTCATTCGGAATACAGGGGTGAACCAGGATGGCCGTACAAAAGGCATCACGATGCCAAGTGCTACAGCTCAGGCTGCCCTAATAAGGTCCACTTATGCAAGATCCGGTTTGAACTTGAGCGAGAGAGGAGACCGACCCCAGTTCTTCGAGGCTCATGGAACAGGCACGCCTGCTGGGGACCCGATAGAAGCAGAAGCAATCCAAAATGCTTTCTTTCCTGAAGGTGCCAACCCATTTGGTTCTAAGCTCTTTGTAGGATCGGTCAAGACGATTGTCGGCCATCTTGAGGGCTCTGCTGGATTAGCAGGTGTCTTGAAGGTAGCTCTCGCAATGAACAGGGGAATTATACCCCCTAACATGCATTTTAACGAACTAAACCCTAGGATTCGTCCCTTTTACGACCACTTGTGCGTGCCGACTGAACCGACGCCGTGGCCGGCGTTACCTCCGGGAACCCCAAGGCGTGCAAGCGTCAACAGCTTTGGATTCGGAGGTATATATCCCTAGAGAACACTAAATTCAACTGCAAAACGAGACTAATAGTAGTTATATAGGTACTAATGCGCACGCCATTGTTGAAAGTTGGGAGCCTGCGTCACGAGAACAGGAAATATCCTGCATCACCAGTGGCCCCTTCGTATTGTCCGCCAATTCGCAGCCGGCACTTACCTCTGCTGTCAAGGCGCTATCAAGCTACCTGAAGACCAATGTGTCCGTAGACCGTGATAGCTTAGCTTACACCCTCTCTCGGCGTAGCGAGTTTCTATGGAAGGCTAGCTTTGTGGGAAATAGCATAGAGGAACTGATCAAGAACCTCGACGGTGCCGATAACACGTCTTTGGGTACACGAGCGACGACGGTCACAGAAGCTCTCCCACCCCGCATATTGGGGGTCTTCACTGGACAAGGTGCACAATGGCCAACTATGGGAGCCAAGTTATATTCTGGCTCAGCCGCCTTCAGAGCTACAATCCATAAATTAGAAGACTCTCTAGCTGCTCTGCCAGACCCGCCATCGTGGTCTCTTTCCGAGCAGCTGAACGCCTCGGGCCCTGCAGCCAGGATTCACGAAGCAGCCATCTCGCAGCCGCTCTGCACTGCTCTCCAAATTGCGCTGGTTGATCTCCTCCACACGGCTGGCATCACTTTCAGTGCCGTGGTTGGCCATTCATCAGGCGAGATTGGGGCCGCATACGCAGCAGGATATCTTAGCGCGTGGGATGCGATACGCATCGCATATTACCGAGGTGTCTACGCTTTCTTGGCCAAAGGGCAAGAAGGCCAAGGTGGTAGTATGATGGCTGTTGGCATGTCTTTCGATGACTCAACCCGTTTCTGCAAGGACTTCGATGGTAAGATTGCAGTTGCTGCCAGCAATGCCAGATCCAGTGTCACCCTTTCTGGGGACTCAGACGCCATATTCGAAGCAAAGCGTGTTCTGGACGAGCGAAAAGTCTTTGCAAGGCTCCTGAAAGTCGACACTGCGTATCATTCACACCACATGCACCCCTGTGCAGGACCATATCTAGAATCTCTTCGCGCTTGCGACATTCAAATCAGAGATGTGAAACGTCCATGCAAATGGTACTCCAGCGTTTACGGACTGAATGGCCGCTCGATACAGGACCTCGAGGCCTTAAAAGGACAATACTGGGTAGATAATATGGTCCAGACTGTTCTGTTTTCCCAGGCTGTAAGCCGAGCGATTACTGAAGAGCATTGCCATGATCTTCTGTTGGAGCTAGGACCACACGCAGCGCTGCGAGGCCCAACGATGGAAACCGTCAAGAACTTGACAGGCATTAATCTGCCATATTCCGGAGTGTTGGAACGTGGAAAAGACGATATGAATGCCTTCGCGAATGCTCTTGGCTTCGTATGGAAAAACTTTTTGTCCACCACCCCCTTCATTGACCTTGAAGGATTTAGGATCGCAAGTGTTGGTCCCAAAGAGAAAAGTCGCCGCCACATTCTCAAAGGGTTACCTTCGTATGCCTGGGACCACGACAAAGTCCTATTCAAAGAATCACGCAAGTCGAAAGCTTTCCGAACCCGACGTGACCCTGTCCACGAGCTTCTTGGTACTCCTACCTCAAACCTGAATGGTCAACATGAGCAGGAAGTCCGATGGCGTCAAGTTATGAAACTTGAGGAGTTGGGGTGGCTTCACGGCCATGTTTTTCAGGGACAGGTGCTGTTCCCCGCGGCCGGCTACGTCGCCATGGCCTTTGAAGCTTCCATTCGCCTTGCGGGAAGCCAGTCGGTACGCCTAGTGGAACTAGAAGACCTCTCTATCCACCGTGCGATCACACTGGAGGAGAATTCGGCCGGCACCGAAGTAACTTTCATCATTCGTGTAACTAATCGCAAACACGACCAGATCAGTGCAGAATATTCCTGCTACAGTGGTAATGTAGATGCCGGTGACGGAGACTTGGAGGTTGAAAATTTCACCGGCCGCGTGCTTCTCCATATAGGCGAACAGGCACCGGCATCACTACCGGACAGAGTTAAACCCAAGCTGCCAATGGAGTCCGTTGACGTCGAACGATTCTATTCACACATTGCTGAAGTCGACCTCGATTACTCTGGGGATTTCAGGGTGCAGTCAATTCAGCGCAGACACAATTGTTCCACTGTGACAACTAAGCGTATTGCCCAGTCTGATCTTCGTGTTCATCCTGCGACTCTCGATGCGGCATTTCACAGTATTTTCGCCGCCTATTCCTGGCCAGGAGACGGTAGGATGTGGACAACGTACCTCCCAACCAGCATTGAACGGGTTCGCGTGAGCATGCCCTGTCCGCAGCTGCAGCGGTCCCCTGAACACGGGGAAGCTGGAATGGTCGCGGACTGTAAGCTTGATCATGCAGATGAAAAAGACATCTGTGGCAGCATCAATATTTTTTGCGCCACAGATGGTCATCCGGAGATCCAAGTACAACGGCTTGTCTGTTCCTCGTTTTCGAAGCCGGGCCCCCAGGACGACCGGAAACTATATATGAAGAATACCTGGGCAAGAGACATCTCCTACGGAATTGAGCCGGAAAATAAAGCGGTGCTTGGTCCCAATCATGCTGATCTTGTGGAGATGTGTGAGCGTGCTGCTTTCTTCTACTGCAGGAAGCTCCGTGAAGAGGTTCATCCAAACGAACGGTCGTCTATGGAATGGCATTTGAGTCACTTGGTCCACTGGATATTTGACCACCTACTTCCCACTATAGAGGCCGGAAAGCACCCTCACATCAAACCTGAGTGGGCCAGCGATACCAAGGACATGGTTAAGAAGTGGACACAGGACAACCCAGGGAGCATCGACCTTGAGCTTATCACCGCTGTTGGCGAGGCTCTACCATCCATTCTGAGAGGAACGATGCCGGCTCTACAGGTCATGATGGAGAACAACATGCTTTACAGATTTTATACGGATGGTATAGGGTTTAAAGAAGGCAACAATGACTTAGCCGCTGTTATCAGTCAGATTGCGCACCGCTATCCGCGAATGAACATCATAGAGATAGGTGCTGGGACAGGAGGCGCTACCTCTGGGGTCCTGAAATCTATTTCTAGTAATTTCCAAACTTACACGTATACCGACATCACGGCTGGATTTTTTGAAAAGGCCCGTGATACCTTCGATGAGTATGCGGATAGGTTGGTGTTTAAAACGCTGGACATTGCAAACGACCCGAAAACGCAAGGTTTCGCGGAAGGTTCCTATGACTTGGTTGTTGCCTCTAATGTTCTTCACGCCACCAAATTCTTGGGGGAAACCATGAAGAATTGCAGGCGTCTGTTAAAGCCAGGCGGGTATCTTGTGTTGTTAGAAATTACCGAAGACCATCTCCGTCCTCAATTCATCGTGTCATCGCTGCAGGGTTGGTTCCATGGAGTGGAAGACGGCAGGATCTGGGCTCCGACCGTGACAGAGGCGCAATGGGACTCTATTCTTCGAGATACTGGTTTCTCGGGTGTTGACACCAACGTCAACTCCGGCTTCAGTGTCATGGTATCGCGAGCAGTAGATGATCGAGTCATGGCTTTGCACCAGCCGCTGTCCGGCATCAACGAGCCAGGTAACAACGGTACAATAGGGGTTGACCATCTACTTATTCTGGGAGGTCGTAAGCAGGAGGTCGCCCAGACTATCCATAAAACAAGGGATCTCCTCGCGACTTATGTATCCAAAGTTACTTGTGTGCAGCACCTCGATGATTTCAATTCGCAGAGCCTTGAGGTCCCCATTGGAGCGACCGTCCTCTGTCTTTCGGATCTAGATGAACCAATCTTCAAGGATATGAATGAGCGACGTTTCCAGGACCTCCAGACTCTCGTGCGCAATTCTAAGACTCTGCTGTGGGTTACGCAGGGCTGTCGCGATGACAATCCAGAGGCCAACATGATGGTTGGACTAGGGCGCTCTCTCTTGCTCGAGTTCCCGGACCTTCAACTTCAGTTCCTTGACATCGCGTCGGGTGTAGACCCTGACCCGACCATGATTGCCGAGTTCCTCTTACGATTGGTGTATTCTGGCCTTCCGGAATATGAGGGGATACTCTGGACGACAGAGCACGAGATTGCTGTGGAGAATGGCGCAGTATACATTCCTCGCATTATGGAACATGTCACTCTCAACAACCGCTACAACTCTACTAGACGTGCCATTCACCAGGAAGTTCATCTGAGCGAGACACCAGTTGAGCTTTCCAAAGGGAGGGTGCGGGAATTGGTGTTGCAAAATCCTCACAATGTCTCTGCTGCCACCCCCT
Source organism: Camillea tinctor (assembly GCA_022578605.1). Taxonomy (NCBI): domain Eukaryota; kingdom Fungi; phylum Ascomycota; class Sordariomycetes; order Xylariales; family Graphostromataceae; genus Camillea; species Camillea tinctor. The sequence goes on along the minus strand of MU394062.1, from coordinate 166,591 downwards.
CCTCCGCCGGGGATCTCCAAGTCCAGATGACTGTCTCCTCAGCCTACCCCTGTATGACATCCGATAGCCGAGCTCTATTCTTGTCTGTCGGTTCCGTCGTTGGGGCTAGCAAGAAGGTTCTTGTCTTATCAGATAAAAATGCGTCTCTCCTCAGCGTTCCTGCAGATGAAGTAGTGGACTGGAAGCTGCAACAGAATGATGCCGAGCTGTTACAACATGTTGTGGCAATGCTCCTTGCTGAAAGTGCTGTTCGGAGTACCCAGGGGCTCCTATGGGTCCACCAGCCCGACGACGACCTCATCGGGCCCATCCTAGATGCGTCGAAACGGAGCGGATGCCGTGTTTTCTTGACTACATCCGTTCCTAACTCAGATCCCCGGTTGCAATACATTCATCCTTGCATCACAAGCCACGATCTTGAGTTCATAGTCCCCATGCAAGTAGCGACGTTTATCAACATGCAACAAGATAACAATTCGTCTCTTGACAATCTCCTCCGGGCCTCCGTCGATGCCTCAACAGCAGTCCATGAGCTATTTTTCGACGCCAATGGCCAGAAGTCGCTGAGTCTCTCCTTTGATGAGTCGGAGTTGCGCAAGATTGCAACAGGGTTGTTGTCAGCACAGATAGCTCACTCGAATGGCGCCCCTGTCATCCCCGTGCAGGAGATTACTGAGTCGCCAGCTAAATGGCCGGCCACCACCATCGTACAATGGGATGCTCCCGATACTGCATTGCTCAAGATTCGACCCATTAACCACTGCAGTCTATTCTCGGCAAATAAAACGTATCTCTTGGTTGGTCTGACGGGTGATCTCGGCCTGTCTATCTGCCAGTGGATGATCGAGAATGGCGCTCGCCACCTGGTCATAACCAGTAGGAACCCGAAGATCGATGATAGCACCGTCCAATATCTACAGCGACAAGGAGCAGAGCTGCGCATCATGGCGCTGGATGTTTCGGATAAGAAAGCTTTAGAATTGGCGCATCAAGATATTTGCAACACGATGCCGCCGATTGGTGGTGTAGCCAATGCGGCGATGGTGCTGCGAGACAAGCCGTTTGACAGTATGGCTTGGGAAGACTTCGAGAAGGTTCTTAGACCCAAAGTCCAAGGTAGCCGCAACCTTGACGAACTCTTTTATTCAGCCGACCTGGAGTTTTTCATATTATTCTCGTCTTTGGCCAGCATTTTCGGGAATAAGGGACAGTCCAATTACGGGGCTGCCAACATGTTCATGACGAGCTTAGCCTCTCAGAGGCGGAAACGAGGAGTAGCTGCCTCTGTCATCCATATTGCGATGGTACTCGGTGTCGGGTACATCACTCGTTTTGGCGACCAATTTGAGACCCAGTTGAGGAATGATAAAATCATGGCGCTCTCCGAGACAGATTTCCACCACCTACTAGCCGAGGCCATTGTGACTGGACGGCCGGAATCACACCAGGAGGTCGAGATCATCACCGGTATTGGGCAAGATACCAAGGCTTCGTGGCATACCCAGCCTCGATTTTCGGCCTACGTTAATAGAGAGACAAGTGTGCGCGAGAAGAGACAACAGAAGACAAGTGGTGACGTGCGGGGCACCGTGGTGACAACGGAAAGCGACGAAGAGGCACTGGCATTGCTGGAGGACGAATTGTCTAGGGCGCTGCAGAACATGCTCCAGATCAGCGCCGACAAGATTGATCGGCAGTCGCCGCTGATGGACCTGGGCATCGACTCCCTGGTGGCGGTCCAGGTGCGCACGTGGTTTTTGAAGGAACTCGGTGTCGACGTTCCGGTCCTGAAGATTCTAAGCGATGCCTCGGTCAGGCACCTATCGAAAGACGCGTTGTCGAAGATACGCTCTGTAACTAGCGCCGTCAAGAGCACGAACGGGGAGGCTGTCGAAGCCTCCTCAGCACCAGCATCGACTGTTGGCATTAACTGGGATGAGGAGATTGTCTCTCTCTATGATCATGTTGCTTCAACTTATCCCGATGGTGTTGACAGCACTAAGGGCGTTAACGGGGGTGTCAACGGCATGGTCAAGAAATCAGGCCTGTCAATTATGCTCACTGGTTCCACCGGTTTCGTCGGGACACATATCCTACGTCGCCTATCGGAGGATCCAAACGTGGACGAGATTCATTGCATCGCCATCCGACCTGACAGTCAGGGAAATCCACGCCATATCTCCGTCCGAAGTCCCAAGATTATCGAGTATTCTGGCAACCTCGCCGATGATTTCCTTGGTCTAACCAAGCCAGACTACCACAAGCTCGCCCAGGATGTAGATGCCATCATCCACAACGCTGCAGAAGTCAACTTTCTCAAGTCCTACCGAGCTCTTCGGCAAGTCAACGTCGTTTCAACAGCCAATCTTGCTAAGCTTGCCACCGCACGCTCTATCCCGATTCACTTGGTTTCCACTGCAGCTGTTGCATTCTTCGCTGAGAATAACCAACTGCCCGAGACGTCACCAAAGCAATATTACCCACCGATCGACGGCAGTCTTGGCTACGCTGCGTCAAAATGGGCCAGCGAGGTCCTACTAGAGCGAGTCTCCGGGAATGACCACGTGCCCGTCTTCGTCCACAGGGCCGTGATCATCCTCGGAGAGGGCGCACCAGACACCGACTTGATGACGGTAGTGGACAAGTACAGCCGCAAACTCCAAGCTCTTCCGCAGCTGGATGACAGTTTGGTCAATGGGGTGTTGGATATTGTCAACATCGAGCAGGTGGCTGACGGCGTCGCACGCGCGGTCTCGACTACCAGCCGCCTTGGCGAGATCCTCGGCGACGGGGCTCGACTGTATAATGTTTTGAACTATTGTAGTGAGGAGAAAGTCAAGGCAACCGAGCTAAGGCAGTACTATGAGAGGAGAACGGGAGGCCAGTTCACCGAGCTGCCTCTGGAAGGGTGGCTCGACAGGGCTTCTGAGCTGGGCCTCAATCCCATGGTTGACTTTTTCTTGCGCGACGCCGTAAAGTCAGGAAAACCGATTCCTGTGCCATCGCTTCGGAAAGGCGAGCTGTAGGTTGGCTAAATCATGGTTTTCTGTATAATAGTGAGATGTTACCTAGGTATCAGAACTCAATTGAAGGCGTGATGTTACTATGTATGAGCAATGTTAGCCGTCTGGTTAAATTAGTCCCGTCGCGTCTAAGTGAAAGCCAACGACCATTGTACTAAGGAGGCGAGTATAGCGGCTACAGAGCTCATAACACTGTAGTCCACAACAAAATGTACAAACTTATAATTCAACCCAACACAACAATCCTATCCGCAAGGCTTGTGCTATGCTATGCTACGCTATATTGAACATCCAACACGTAACCTAATCCAACCCCAATAACGTGATTTAATCTGCTTATTATATCTGGCTGCACCACTTGGAAAGGAATCCCGGCAGTTCGACAGCCGCCGGGATTTCATCCAGCGCCACCTCCAGTTTCCACATCTTGCCCTCGAGTCCGCCGTGGGCCGCATTGGATCGCCCGCCAATACCGGACGGAATGAGCAGCCCGAGGGACACCAGCCGTTCCCACGCCACAGCCGCAACGCTGCGGCCCCATACTCTGGCGCCAGCCCCCAGGGCTAACATACCCGAGGTAGCCGACTGGACTCGGTGTTTGCCCATTTGCGAGCTATACTCATCGTACGCCATCGCGAAATTCACCGTATCAGTGTGTGCGACGATGTCGAGCCGCGCTGCCGAAATGAGCAAGGCCAGCTCGAGATCCGAGAGTGATGCGAGAAGGTGGATCTTGGTATCGGGTGGTTCGAGGGTGATGCGTCCGCCGGTAGATGAGGGTATCACTAACTCGAGCGACGATAGTGACAGCATTGATAGAGGTAGGATGCATGAACTGAAGAGCGCCGATACCGACTTGCTCGTGTAATAATGATACTCCAAGTGATCCTCGAATTCAGGTGTCTTTCGTAGGGCCTACTAATATGTCAGTTACCTATAAGGTGCCAACCTTGACGATGCGCTCTGCGTACCTCGACTTTCTTGTCCCAATAATCTCGGAACTCGCCAAGCCCCTCGAGGTTCGTATCGAAACCTTCCGCCTCGAGATCATCCTGGTCCACAGACAACCCCTGCTTGCAGACATCCCAGTAGGCCGGCAGTGATTTCGGAAGAGATAGATAGACATATCGGTGACTAAACCGGCTCTTGACTCGCTTCTCAAGGCTTTCCACTACGTCAATCCTAGTAGTCAACCCTAGAACCGCGATTGGCGCCTTTCTTGCTTGTGCAATGTCGAATAGGTTATACAGTAGAGTCTGACGGGCGTGTGTCGCGAATAAGTCAAATTCGTCGATAATGAAGATGACCGATTTCGAAGTAACCCCCTCTTCCGCCCCTGTGATTTCGGCAGGATGGGATAGAAGCGCCAGTAGCGATGCCATCGTGTCAGCATAATTATTAGTCTGCGTCCGTTAGTTGTTGCTTAGCTTATGGCTAGCGGGATAACCCCCGAATTCCTTACTTTGTTGACGAGGTCATCCTCAAGGTCCATTTCCTTCCCCAGTTGACGCCATATCTCCTTTAGAGCCAGCTTGTCATCGGTATGAATGAACCCATTCAGACGCACGACATGAAATTCTTCAAAATGTTCACTCTTGAGGTTCAATATAATGTCCTCAACCATCTGTAAAAAAGCATTAGCCCATCATTTTTCAAAGTTTGCAAAGAATGCCCTACGGTTGTTTTGCCGCAACCTCTCGCCCCAATCACCATCATGGAGTTGCCCTCGCCGGCTAGGACCGTCTGTTCGACGAGTTGGTAGGCCTTGTCATACGCTTCGGCCTGTCCATGAAGCTTGATGCGTCGGTTTCCAGAGCAACGGTCCAGTAGCACGCGCTGCATGCTTCGTAGATGCTGCTCAAAGTTGGGGATGTTAGGGACCTCAGAAGATTCCTTTTGTTTCTTCGGGGTAGCATGTATGCCTGTCAAAATATCCTCCTGTGAACAGCTGCGGCAGATCCAATCGCCCTCCGGTATTACAGGTACATCATAGCATTTCTGGTGGACCGCCATGTCGCAATTCTCACAGAAAATAATCTCATTAGGCGGCTCCGAGTCGGGTTTCGAACATATGGCGCACACCTCATCGTCTTCGCTCTCCACGCCCTCTTGGTTCTCCTTGTTTTCCGAGGCTGCCGTGTTGGTGGCTTTCGAAGGAAGGTCTTCAAAATACACCTCAGCACTAGTTTTGTTCGTCTCGTGAAATGCAACATTTTTGCGCGGCTGGTTGGATGCTTTCTTCTTCTGTGGCGACAATATCCCCTTCAATTGGGGTTCGGCCGTCCGAGTGGTTAAGCGAGGTTTGGTTGCTTTCGCGGGAGGGTTCGGCGCGTCAACATCGCCCGAGTTCTTTGGGGGCCTGCCCCGTCTCTTGGGCTTCAACTGTGATTCATCCTCCTTCTCTTTCTCCTTCTCGTCCTCTTGCTTTGTGGTGTTCTTGGTTGTCGTAGTTCGGGCCTTGCTCGACTTCTGGCCTCCCTGGTTCGTACTAGTGCTCGCCTTCTTGCGCTTCGACGGTGCTGGTTGTTGACCCTGCTCAAGTGCATCCCCCCCTTTCGGAGGTTCAGCCTCGTCGCCGGATTCCGGGACATCATAGACGTTGGTTGTAGGTACAGGGGGTGCTTTTTTTAAGGTCTTGCGAACTGGTTTCTTCTGTTTGACAGCAGGCGGCGGTTTTGCCATCTCATCACTACTGCTAGCCTCGAGTACATCTTCACGGACCGGAGCCTGTACTTTCTTTGCCGCCGCACTCTTGCTAGTTGTCTCCTTATTACGAACACCCCTAGATGTCGAGCTTGAGGCAGACGACGCTTTCGGTTTCGAAGGGGGCGCTTTGGCTGCGTTATTCAGTCGACGCTTCTTCACCGCTGCAGTGGTTGCGGGAACATCAGTAGCTGATGATTCCTCATCGGCTTGGGAGAGCGCGCGCTTTCGACGGCTTGAGCCGGCGGCCTGGGCGGGAGCCATACCTGCTGGTAAATGGATGGCCGGTCGAAAGGAGATAAGTAGGGTAGGGGAATATGTAGTGTCAATTGACACTGAGGCTTCTTAGTCAATCTTCGCTGCAAGGAAGCATGGCGTCTAAGTAGTTATCCCTTCCTAGGTCAGTCTAGAAAAAGGTTGGTAAAGTCTGGTTTGTTGTAATTATCACCCAGGACAACGGATAAGAAGATTTAGCTTATGTACCTAAGGTAAGGTTAATAAGGTTAAGGTACATAAAATACCTGTGCTTGTGCTGCTGCGTTACAATCAAAAAAAAGATTACCTCAGAATCCCCTAAGATGCGCGATCCGACGCGCTGGGACCACTTAACGCGCTAACATAGTGGGCTGCTTTATTGCATATTTATGTACCTAGGTTATCTTTTAAACCCTTCACGACTTATACTGGGACTGGGAAGACATGCAAAGCCTAGTTCTATTGCCTGAATCAATACAAAGTATAGAAATACATAACTGTCTCTGTTTCAATTACTTGAGAACCACTGCTACCAACTTCGCGACGGTTGGGTTTGAGTAGATGGTTTCGCTTCGGATCAGATCCACTGGCTGCCCGGACTTAACAATAAACGCATTGATCGCATTCAGAAGTGAAGCCACTTGGAGACTATCGAGTCCGAGCTTGAAAAGATCAGAGTCATCGTCAAGGTCATCAGCTTCAAGATTCTCGGCCAGCGTTTCGTGGATTATCTTGCGAAGACGTTCATTGACCCCCTTTGGATTACTGAAGGTGCCATTCATGGTTCCCTTGGAAGCAGTTACTCCTCTCGTGGCAGATTTTGTTTCGTGTACAGCAGAGTGGTAGACAGAAGAGCCTGCAGAATTGAGCTGCTCAGCAGCTGCCACCAGTGCAGATGCGAACCGGTCGAGAGCTGCTGAAAGTTTCTGCTCGACGATAGCCTCAATTGCAAAGGTCATTTTATCTGATAATACCGCAGCATCATCTATTGCTACTGGATTGCTGTGAGGTTTTCCGGAGGATGTGGAAGAATGCGCTACAGGTTCTTTTGAAGTCGGGTTGAGCCGAGCTTGGCGCTCATAAAGGGCTTTCCACTCTGGCTCATAAAGCTTGAAAACAGCATGACGTTGCACAGTATCCTTACTAGCACGCGGAAGAGGCTTCGCGGGGTCTGTCAGCATCACGAATCCCTTCATGATGCGGCCGTGGGCTGGGCAGTTACGGTTGGCCTGAACAATGCTCGGCCATATCTCGTCGAGGTAGGCCTGTTCTTCTAACGCGTTCCTGGGATACTCACGGGGTTCGATGAGCAGGGATGCTTGGAACTGGCCTTGGCCACCAATGACGGCCGACTTGACAAGGGGGTTTGCCTGAATAGTACTCTCCATAGTGGAGGGATTGAGTTTCTCTGCTGTGGTGAAAGATATGATGTCGTCTGCTCTCGCTCTGAAGCGCCATAGCCCAGGTTTGAGAGGATGAGGTTCAAATAAATCGCCTAGGGCATGTTCTTGCTTCTCGGGGAATGTTGAGAAGACACCTTGGTGCAGCTTATACTTTTCTTGTCTTACAATTGTCAGATTGCCTAGGCCGTCGCGATCATCTTTGAATACATGACCGAGGCAGGGGCTTAGAGAAATATACTCCCAGTCTCGAGGGTCATCGAGCATTTGATGAGGGAGCAGTGCCGTCTCGCAAGATCCCATCAGAGTCATTAATCTAATCCTCTGACAAAGAACATCTCCGATATCTTCTGGTAGCATTCCGCCTCCATATACGATAAATTTCAGGTTCTGGAGCATCCTCATACAATACGTGTCATTGTTGTAACAATCGACGACAAGGGAGGGCGCCATTATTGCACCATATGACTGGGAATATTGGAAAATTTGGCTGGTCAAGTCAGCAGTGAGCGGTATTGGAGGAGGCAATACACAAGTCACGCCGGCGAACAAGGCGATCCCCACAGTCCAATTGAGACTTGCGGCGTGAAATACCGGGAGAGCGAGGAATACCCTTTTCCCTTTAACGTAGCTCACGAATGTGGGCTTATGACCAAGGAATGGGATCATAAGCTGGGAATCCATGCCGCCATATGACCCATATGTGATAGGTACAGGCTTGGGGATACCCGTCGACCCAGACGTGTGGAGAAAGCAGAATGGCTCATCCCTGACTTCGTCGAAAGTCTTCTGGAAAGGAACAACTTCGACTAGTTGCTCGTCCAGAAAGTAGTCCAAATCTGGGATGATAGCATCTTCCATCAGCCAAGCTTCCAAAATGTGGTGAGCGATGGAGAGAGGTTCCTTTGAAAGAAGCATAGCCGAACAGCCAGTTCTTTTGACCAATGATATGTGAGCTTCGAGGCTATTCCGATGAGAGGTGAAGAAGGCCTTCCGTTTCATCGTTAGCTCAAGTCATAGTACACACTACCCAAACCACGGAAGGGAAGGTCACCTACAGTGTGCCCCGCCTTTGGAGCAGCCATCACGAGGATGATATATCGTAAATCCAGGGGTCCCAAGTAACAGAAGACACGGGATTTATCAGCACCCAGAGTTTGCTTGAGCCAGTGGGCACAGCGGTTGACTGCATTTGCAGCTATCTTGGAGGTGATATCTTGAAAGCCGTCTTGCATGTTATTTGTCTTTGGGATTGAATAGAGCACGCGATCTGGATCTTTGGTGGCAATCTCGTCCAGAAGTGCAGGCGGTAGACGCCTCCCACAGTCTGGCGGCAGTGCCAATGCAGGCAATTCAGATTGTAAGTCTACAACTTTTCCAGGCATGTTGAATGAATTGGCTTGTTAAACGACGATGATAATAATAAAAACTTAGAGTTTCGGTAATGGTGCCAACTTTAAAATGTTCTAATTCTTCTATGAAGCTATCATGGAATTATAGAGCAGATCCGACTCACTACATAAATACCTACCTATAAGCAACCTATGTACTTACTATGTAGATAGGTTACATGTAACCTAGAAGGTAGTTGTAGTAGTAAAGGATTAACGCCACATCCCATTCGGTTACCTGGCTAGGTAGGCTAGGTAAGCTCGGTAGGCTAGGCAGGCTACGCCCCGTTGGTAAGAAAACAACCTTGGGAAATAGTACTTTGCATGCATACCTAGTCTGCGGCAGTGGAACGTGAAAGGCTTGTTTCTTGTGATACCACACTCTGCGTCACTAGGTTATACCTAGGTTAGATGCTTACGTCTCGATGTCTTCCAATGAAGGCTCTGCCCGCCAGTTCCGTCGTGCTACCAAAGCCTGCCAGGCAGCAAGGCACTTCTTGATTATAGCACCTCCTGGCATTGTATGTACTACCTACCTATTATAGCACACCGTGTATGACTACTGTGTACGTACACAAGTACACATGTACAGTATGTTTAAGAACCTTTGGGACCATCATCTTACCTTGGGCTTTGGGCTTTGGGCTTTTAAGCTTTTCCTCCTCCAGGATTACCTGCTTAACTTCCGAAGCTTAACTTCATAAGCTTGACTTCATAAGCTTGACTTCATAAGCTTGACTTCATAAGCTTGACTTCATAAGCTTAAATTCTAAAGCTTATCTTGCCAAGCATCCTCCCCCCTATTTCATTATTAGCGTAGTGAAAACACCACCACCAGCATCGACACCTCTCAACATGCCTACTGTTGCTCTTCCTTCCAAGCCAGGCGCCCCTGTTGCGTACGAGCTCTTCCAAGGCGATGCAGCAAGCAACCTCCTCGTTGTCTGCCTTAATGGCCTTGGGCTTCCACAAGTCATCTGGAAACCAACTATCGAACTCTTTCAAAAGAACTCGACTATCTCCCCAAAGCCATGGATACTTACATACGACCGTTATGGTCAGGGCGCTTCCCCAAGAGACCCGCGTGAAAGCTCGCCAGAAAAGGATCCTGGCTACGCACACACGCTGGATGATGTCACCGACGATCTCCATGAGCTAATCCAGGTTCTTTCTCCGGAGCGTTCCTCTCGCATCGTTTTTGTGAACAACAGCATAGGCGCGCATATCGCGCGAAGATATGCTGATAGGTAATAAACATACTTAACATCCTTATAGCCTTTTACAAGCTTTGTAACTAACAACTAGCGTTTGAAACAGATATCCCACCATTGTCGAGGGAATCCTCTTTCTTGACTCCAACCCTGGAAATACTGAATATGCTGATATCTGGCCCAACCCGAAGAGTCCTTCCTTTAATCTGGAGAAGATTCCTCCCGGCACCCCACTTGATGTGTACGAAGCTGCCTATACTAAGATGACGACCGTATTTTCAGCAGCTGCAAAGAACGGCGAGGGATTCGACAGACGAGAGATCAAGAACATCCTGCCTGACCCATCAAAGCCAAAGCTCAAGGGATCCAAGACTTCAAGCCAAGGTCCTTGGATTACCGTCGTGGGGCATGAGCTCGAGACATTCTCCCAAGAGGAGTGGGCTATGATGAAGGTTCCCCTAGGCATGGCTGCGATGTATACCCAACCGTAAGTGAATTCGTACTCATCTATTTTACATTTGACTAAGAGGCAGCAGTATGTGGGAAAAGTACAACCAAGGGCTCTGTGGACTCACTGACCCAGAGAGGGCCAAGGGTCCACTAATCGCACCCAAGTCGGGTCACTTCATCCAGAAAGATAACCCATCTTTTGTTGCTGAGCAGCTGGAAGATCTCGTTAAGAAAGTGGAGGGTTCTCAGTAACAATGTTAAAAAAGCTCCGAAGCTTTTACTTCGAAATTCTAGCTACCTAGTATAGGAGCAATGTACTTTCTCTATAGCTCGTGCAATAAACCAGTCTCACCGTGGTTCAATGTTGTGCGGTAAAGATTATTGTGATGATGAAAATCTGAGTATTCCAGAAATTATAATCATAATCAGAACTGTAATAATAAACACATTAAAGTGCTCAATCACCAGCTATAGAATTAAGCAATGATCATAGCCCGCTCGCCTAAGCCAACATATTGCCTTCCCATGAAGAAATCCCGCATGCCCCGCGAGGTCCGTGGGAAAAGTTGAGAGTCTTCATGAAGTCACAGGATTTGTTTCTCCTAGCATGTCACGTAGGGCTTAGAAATTCCTTTTTTTTTTCAATATACCTCTCTACATCCCAGTGCTGTTGCTCGCCAAAATAAGCGGGAGGATCTATTTGATTAGGTGAGATTCCAGTGCTACCCTATCTTGCCTGAACAACGTGCATTATACACTTCACTACTCTATCACACATTTTCACCTGCAGCCGTACTGGGTGTCTCAGCTACCTAGCCGGTCTGCACTACCTATTCATTCCAATTAGACACTACATCGGTGCAGTTCACAAGGCTCTGATTTATTTATAGGAATTAGTACATCATAGTGGGTGACACGGCATATCTTATTGTGCCCGTTACATGGGCAACATATAGCTAGGAATCTGTAACTATGAAAGGATGGAAAACAGGCTGTGGTGATCGAAAACCCGATCTAGACCCCGTCCCCCGCCTCTTCCTGGGGGCCGAAACCTACGAAATACCTGCATGGACCTTTTGTAGTATGTATAATTAATGTATGAGAAGTTGTGCTCAGCCGTCTCGTTAAATATACAAGTTCCGAGTCCTAGTGTTCTGACATATAGTATTGCTCTAACTGAGTCGAATCGTGTAGTGAATGTCTTCCGTTTCTAAGATCACTTCTTGCCTCACCTGTCCTTCCGCTCTATAATGGCGGCAAACATTCGGCCACCTTCTGGTGGAGACATTGATATTGGCTGGAAGCTAGAAGTGGGAACCACAGTAACGTTTCTGAGTGCCACGATCGTGGTTGCACTTCGATGCTTTACACGATGGAAGTACTCCCAGAAGGGATGGGATGACTACCTAATGGTTTTTGCATTGGTGAGTATTATTGATTCAGACGTTTGTCATATCACTTTCGGATGCTCAAAATTATCTCAGCTTCAGGCTCTTGTCGCCACCATTATCGACTTTGTTGCTATAAACAATGGTCTAGGTCGGCACACGTTCTACCTCAGTTACCACCAGGCAGTAACTCAGCAATACTACAGTCTCCTTGCACAAGTATTCTGCATACATGCCTTGAGCTTTGCAAAGATGTCTATCGTCATATCATACACGCGAGTACTTCGTGGCTCAGGCAGTCGCCTTCACCAAATCGTACTATGGACTATAGGGATATTGGTATTTGTGGTTAATACCATAGTTATAATTACGTTCTATGTGTCCTGCAACCCGAATAGGAAATCATGGGACCCTTTAACCCCAGGCACATGCTGGACCACACATCAGAGACTTGCATTTCCTCTCCTCCAAGGAGGTGAGTTCTCTAACTACGAAGAGACGCCAATTTACATGCAAATCTAACTGAACCAGCCTTCTCCGCTTTCTCTGATTTCTTCTTGGCATTATATCCTTTCTTCTTCTTACATAAACTTCAACTTAGATGGAGGACCAAGTCTCTCATATTGGGCTTGATGGGCATGGGTGTAGTGTATGCGTATTTCTGCCGTGCCGTTCAGGTTAATTGACTAACCACTTTACAGGACGGGAATTTTCGCCATTATCCGAACCGTTGAGACCGGTACACAACTTCATCAGCCTGCCACCGCTGCCCCAGACTCGTCATACAGCACGGTTCTGGGTTTGACGTGGTCCGGAATGGAAAGAAACATTGCGATTCTCATTGGAAGTATACCTGCGCTAAACCCACTTGCAGCCCCGGCGACCAGACTCATCAGGGAAACTCTAGGCTCATCAAAATCGAAACTCAGATCAGCAAGATCCCAATCATATCAGTTATCTGATACCCTCCAACACTCCAAGCCACCCGATGATGATAATGGGAGCCAAAATGCGATGATACCAGTCCAAAAGACAGATTTGCCAGTTCAAAACTACAACACGCCTGTTCAAGGCCGAGATATTGTCTGATGGGTATTTGTGTCAAAAGCAGACTGATGGTGCTACTTGATTAGGTCTATCTCTGGATAATGGGAGGGTCTGTACCCTTTATATACGTAACTGGGAATAGCCCCTCTATCTATATATGATGGATACCCCTTATCACTATTCAAACAATTTGTGCCCCAAATGTATTTTCTCTAATATACGTAATTACCTAACCCTATCTAATATTTAAGCCTTATTAAAACCTTCTTATAAACTACACTTGGTAGTTCCCCCCTTTTTTTTGTATATGTGTCTACTTATAAAGTAACGAAAGAGGTGAAGTTTGCTTTACTAGGTAACCATAGAATTCTTAATGGGCAGGCCTTTAATTGCAGGTATTACGACAGACTTGGGATTTATAGGTTATATAGGTACATTGCACAACTAACCTCCTTAACCAGCGTGCTTACTTAGTTAAAATGTTGAGCCAAAAAAGTCGCCAAAGAGTTTTATATGAGTCAACATCAGCATGTCCTACAGCTTTTCTGGATTATACACAACCAATATATGTGATTGACAGGGTTTATAGTATAAGACAGCCTAAGAAAGGTGCTCTTAATTCATAATGTAGGATTTTCAAAAATGTCACCATACTATCTACTCGTCTTCATAGTTTCATCCCTTCCATGAATTCTCTGGTGTAACAAAACTTGTAAATGAATTAGGTAGCTAACTCCGAGACAACCATGTTATCTGACTGGCTATGTTATAGCACATGCATATATTACCTACGTAGGTATATAATCACGGGAGTAAGACACGCTGCACGTATTCAGCTACTAATCCAGCCACCATCATCCCTCCGGCGTATTTTGCATTTCCTATCTTGAACCACCATCCACAAGACTGTGGATCCTCTAAGCATACGCGGCTCAGCATGGTAGCCAGTGCGGCTGCAGTACCTGTGACAGTTAAGACACTGTAGCCAAAACCAAAACCACTCAGTGTGCCAGCAGCAGCCAGAAATAGTACCTGGACGACGGCGAGTCGGCAAAGTAACGGCATAGTACCGAAGCGCTTTTCTGGGGTTGCACCATCAGGATTGGCGTATAACAGAACTAGATTTTTGACCCCAGCCGCGGTGTCCTCGGCTGCGTCCTGGTGAGAATACACAAGCTCGTACAACAGGGTCCAGACTACGTTGCTCGCATAGAAGGCTATGATAGACCATTCTAATTGTACCTCCTTCAAAGCTTCCAGGATCAGTGACAACCCTGATACCTCTGTGGATTCGCCCCTTACCACGATCATCAGGCTGTCGAGGAGAGGGGCGAAGTGGAGCGGATCCATGCCCATCGAGGCGGCTCCTACAAAAATACCCCAGCCCATGGGGAATCCCAGAACGACTTGGGGATAGTAAGTGACTCTCTTAGCGAGTGGGTAGCAGAACCAGCCGATCACTGCCGGTGCGGCGTACAATGCACATAGCGGGGGGAGTAGCGCCAGGGTCGCAAGAGAGACAATTGTCTGAGCGGCAGTGAAGATGTTGGCCTGAGTTATTGAGATGGCCCCGCGCGCTAGCGGCCGGCTGCGGCACCGTGAGACTTTCCGGTCAAAGTCGACATCGACAGTATCATTCCAGGTGCAGGTTGCTCCTCGCATGATAAGGACTCCCCAGAACAGAATTATGTTGATAATGAGGAGGTCTTGAGGGTGGGAACGCTGCTGGATAGCAGCCCAGAGGGTTCCAAAAGCATGAGGATACCAAAAGTACCAGTAGCCATTAGGTCGATCCAGACGCATGAGCTGGAGATATGGAATTATGGTATCCGGAACGTAGGCGCGCCACAAGACGTTATAAGGGGCAGGGACAGGGGCAGATTTCTGTGTCATTTTTATACTCATTTAAAGGGGAGTGAATGAAAATCAGCTATTGAGATGATGAAATTTCGTGAGACTCGCACGCCTTCCTATGACTACCCATATATCTAGAAGCTCTAATTTATATCCCCATTGCTAGTCTGGAGACTCAGTATCAAGTCAATGGTCCTTAAGACCCTTTCTCAAAATCCCCTTCTCTCGGGGTAAGATGTTCCCACCTGAATCACACACAGTACTATGAATTTCATAAGGATCGTTTGTGCACCGATATGAACGCCTCAAGCTGATGTAATTAGAAACACCCCAAATCCTTCAGATAAGTGCACTATGCAAGTAGTCTATTGTAAAAAGCTTGATAGAGATTAAGCAACCTTGGTGTCTTGGTATACCTAGGCAGCGAAATACTACCTTACCGTCTGACGTGATCACCACTGGCAGTTTTACACCGTATAATCTCAATTCTCAGTGCTGATAGGTCCACAGACTTGCCTGCAAATGGGGTTAACTCCATGCTGTTCGGTATGCGATCCTTAGTTTGATTTATTGACCGAGCTAAACAGCACAATCAAGAAAGCCACAACTCGTTTCTTAATTCCCCCCGGTCATAGGTTATACGTAGCTATCACCTACCTAACTAAGGACGTTGCAATATGTATAAATAAGTATATTGTGTAACCGACTATACGGAGGAATCCAGTTAGCTACCTAGGTACGTTGCTTGAGTTGCGTAGGCGAAGTAGAATTAGATAAATGCTGATATTCAATGTCTGCAGAAGGGTCACAGTGTCTTGGCTGAAAGTGCAGGAGGGTATTTAGCGTGCATTCCAAGTGAGGCCGTGCCGTATGCTATAGGGTAGTAATCACCAACGCCCTCTCTTATAGAAGTGATGGCTTTTACTGTTGGCGCGTACATACATATGTCGGCCTCGTTTAAAAAAAGGATGTAATGCGCTGCTTTAGCCCCCGGTATGAAACTAAAATCCAAAGGATTCGAGCATCGAGACCTCTACTTTCGGTATAAGATGCCACTGGCCATGCTATGCTCATTGATGTAGCCTCATGGGAATATTATTTCTTATACACAACGTATCTTTATCCCTCCGCTAGTCCGAGAAAATGACCGCACTGTCAAAGCGAGGAGCCCAGAACGTGGAAGCCTACCTAGGGCGCCTTCCCCCATCGCTCATCGAGGTAGTAGATGATAGTAATTGGATTGACCTTTCGTTTGCCGAGAATTATATCATCCGGAAAGAGATCCTCGAGATATTCCGTGGCGCAGTCGCAAACCACTCCACGAACAGAGTAAGTAAAACCGAAATACCGCCTTGTAGAGATCTCACTAATCTTCCTGCCAGGATCTTAACTGGCCACACGGGTTCTGGGGAGAGGCACGGCTTCTCACAGCTCTCTGCTCGCTTTTCGGCGCATACTTTGCCCCATTCAGGCCGGTGGAAAACAAGGATATCGTCCTGACGGCGGGGGCGGCCGGCGCACTTGATTCTCTTGCATGGAGTATCTGTGACCCTGGGGAGGGTATACTCATCCCTTGCCCTTATCATGCAGGTCAGAGTGCCACCATCTTGTCGACTAGTATTGCTTTTGTCTATGGGGGCGTTTGTTGTTAGTTGAATTATTTGCTAACTATAGACTAGGCGGCTATGAGGTCTTCCTCAACCTCCATACTAACGTCACTCCGGTTCCAGTTCGTATTGACAGCCTTGATGATGTGTTTGGTGAGGGCATGGTTCCCGCACTGGAAAGGGGGCTCCAAGAGGCGCCTGTCCCGATCAAGGCCTTGGTAGTGACAAACCCGCACAATCCGCTGGGCCGTTGCTACAGTAAGGAAAACCTAATTAAGTTGATGCAGTTTTGTCAACGCCATAGCCTCCACTTCATCAGCGATGAGGTTTTCGCGCTGAGTGAGCATGGTTGCAGCGACCTGCGTCAACCCAGAAAATTCACCTCTGCCTTGGCTGTGGATGCTGCCGCCTACGGATGTGATACTGATAAAATCCATATGATCTGGAGCATGAGCAAGGATCTTGCTGCCACGGGAGCGCGTATGGTAAGTTTTAGTTCCAGACCATTCTTTTTGTTCAGAGATGCGGTCGATCCCCTATCCCCCAGCCTTGCTCACCGCGTACCTAGGGATGCGTCGTAACACGCAACAAAGATGTACGGGACTCAATTGCACTTGTGGCGCACACCAGTGTCTCAAATCTCTCAGTATTGTTCGCCCGGGTGCTTCTCACCTCCCCTCGACTTCACACGATTATCCAACTCAACTCCTCACGACTTGCAACCGCGTTCGGACGGCTTAGAGCGTTTTTCGATACCAACTCGATAGAGTTCCTTCCCTGTGAGGTGGCGACGTTCGTGCTAGCAAGGCTAGCGCCTCATAGCAAATCTAGGGACGATGAGAAAGCAGCAGTAGTCTTTTACCAGAAGGCCGGTATCCTCCTATACTCTGCCGCTGGCTACCATATGCCCGCTGATTTCACTGGTTGGATGAGAATTTCCTTTGCTATCGAGCCAGAAAGACTTGGTACAGCAATAGAGAGGTTGCAAACAGCTTACAGTATATATATGACCCGTGGTATACCTCTATAGGAATCCTTAGAATGAAGCGATGCAGATAGGAAGAGTTGGTGAACATAAAAAGATACCTGCAAACTATAATATACCCTCGTCACAATGCCATTGTGGGTGATTCGTATTTCATTGCAGGAATGGAAAGCTAATCTAGTAAGAAAGGAAAAAGGAGAGTGAGGCACGAATTAGCCGAAATATTGCTTTTATGTAGGCTAAACAAATCAAACTGTCATTTACATTTTGTTAAGCGCAAATGGTATATATATACAGGATGTACGTAAAACAAAAAGTCTATCGTGGTCTCAGGATAGTACAAAAGTTGGTTAAAATGTAATCAAATCTCCGTGTATCGTTAAACGTCAAGTTAATGAGATGAAGCTGAGGCAAAATGAGTTTAGGGGATCATAGCCTGAGTGGCTACTTCGTTTTCATCTTTCTTTCCCATGCTCCCTGACTGGTCGGTGCCAGGATCTTCCTCGCGTTGGTTCCGGGTGATGTATCCAGGAGGCGTCCATTTGGACGAACTCCACGGCTTCAGTTTAGTGTCGCTATACATCAAGTCCACATGCTCTAGACTGAGGGCCCTTGATTCGAATAAGAAGAACCAGACAACGACTGCAGCTGCTAGGTTGGTGCCAACAAACACGTAACCATATGCATACGAGATGCCGCTGTCAGCGATGGGGGTGAGAAAGCTAATCAAAACTGTGGCAATAAGTCGTCAGTAACTAGATCAACATGTCTCAAGTCGGACTCTTTCAACTATGAAAGTATATAAAACGTACAGTTTCCTAACCAGTTTCCAGCAGTGGCGAGGGAAGCTTGCTTCGAGCGTGTTCGGAGAGGGAATATCTCGCCAATGACAACCCAGGCCATGGGGCCCCAAGTTCTACAGAATAATTAGCTATATCCCGAATAGTAACTAAGTGAAATGCATCACTTACCCAGCAAAACTTGCAATATACATGCAGGCAGATACAATCATGACGATACCGGAAGACTTGTTAGCATCTGGTGGAAGAGCGGTGCCAATCGTAGCAAAGACTAGTAGCCAGGCCGCTTGCCACAGCGCCCCTAGGAAGAGGGGCCATCGACGACCATACTTTTCTACGACGTAAAGTCCATAAAAGGTCATGGCAACATTAACAGCCCCCAAGATAAGTTGCGTCTGGATGGGGTCATCTATACCAGCAGACTGGAAGATAGTGGCACCAACTATAGCCAAACGTTAGCGAATATAACCCTTTTTGGAAACAATAGTGAGCGAGACGAACAACTGTAAGAAGGTTAGTCAATGATATCTATAACAAGAGGGTGCTTTGGAGAGCAGCGAAAGCTTACTAGAAGAAGTAATTGATTCCAGAAAGTTGCTGGATAATCTGTATAAATATTCCCAGCAGCGTACGGTATAGAACCTTAGGGGCCTTGGGGCTTTCCGAGGAGATCTTTCCGGTGAAACACTCATACCAGGTGCCCACCCCAGCGCTTGCCTCCTTCTCGATGACCGCAGACATTTCTTGCAAGTCATCTTCAACGAGAGGATGCTGTAAGTTGTCTCGCATACCACGAAGTCGGGCGATAGATAACCGCGCGCCTTCCCAGTCGTTGTGTGCAGCTAGCCATCGAGGGGACTCGGGGACAGTGAGAATGCCGAGACCTAGAGGCAGAGAAAAAAAGATACCAAGACCGATAACGATTCTCCATGAAGCATCCGAGTACTCTATGTTACGCACACCGTAGTTGATGATATTGGAGATCAGGATACCAATGGTGATCATAAGCTGGTATGATGCTACGACAGCTCCACGAATCTCACGCGGTGAACATTCTGATTGGAACATGGGGACACCGACTGAGAGGTTACCGACACCCAGACCGGCAACAAAGCGCCCCACGGTCATGTGAACCCAAGATCGCATAGAGGTGATCTGTATGGTGTTTCCGATGATGAAAATCACTACACCAAAGCTCATGCTTTTGCGTCGTCCCCACCAATCTGCCGTATATGCTCCAGACAGCGCTCCAATGAGAGTCCCGATACTCATAAGCGAAACGAGCAGCGATTTGATAATGGGCTGCCATGCTCTGGTCCCGTCGGGCTGTTCCTGGGCAAAGCGGTCGATGAAGTCCGAGAAGAGAAGCATGGCAGAGATCTGACCAGTATCGTAACCGAAGAGAAAGCCTCCGAGCGAGGTGATCGCCCCGAGGAGTATCGCCTCAACACCGCATTCGGCGCCGTTGACGCGGATGGCCCTAGCAGAAATGTGAGATATGAACGCAAAACAATAACGCGCTGGAGCTCGCGAGCCCCATTTCAAACACGCGGTAAACGGGATCTAGGATACTTACTTGCCTCCCAAGACCATCTTTGCAGATGAAGCTAAGCTCTGGCCTCAGACTAAATTAATGACAAAACAGGAAGAGGAAAAGAAAGAAGGAAAAAAGGGAAGAGAAGAAAAAAGGCGGAAACAAAGTGAGAAGAAAGGGATAGGAGAACCTAGGGAACTGAAAGGCTGGGACTTGAAGCCACGCGAGATCTCATCTCATCTTTTTATATCGTGCAGCATCGTCCCTTTTTTCTTCGAATCGGCCCTTCACCCACAAAACCACCCACAAAATCGCCCGGATTTATCCCCAGATCCCCCCTTTCCCCCGAATTGTCCCAGCTTTCCCCCCTCGAAGAAAGAAATGGATGAGATGGGGATGGGGGGCCCCACGGTATGTTTTTTTTTTCTGGTCGTGGCATACATAATTTCGAATCGGCCCAGCAATACACTAATCTTCAAGCATCGGAGCTATAATTGGCCACCGAAGGGGCACTTATGTCCCTTTTGTATTGCCGCGCCCTTGGGGGTGGAGAGCCTCCATAGCGGCCAAGGCGGTATTAGAAGGCTACTAGAAGGCCTCACTAGTCGGGACGGCCGTCGATGACATCGCGCCGGGGCTCAGGTCTCGAGAGCTACTCGAAGAAAGTCTGGGCGAGGTTTGGGAAACCAAGGTCGCGCTGCTACCTCGGCGTCCTAAACTAGTATAGCCCGGCCGCCGAGCCGGTGTAATACTCGGAGCTCATGACGTTATGATCTTCAACCCCATAACTGCTGGACCTTTTTTTTTTAAATCTCGCTTCAGGCCCCGCGAGGGCTTATTCTCGGCGCACGCGCGGGTCTGTTTCCCCAGTCGCTGCCGCGTGGTATTTCGACCTGATCGCGTGTCAACTTGCTCGGTCTGCGTGCTCGTCAATTTCAGGATCGTCTTGCATTGAGCTGGGACATGAGAAATTTTTTGACCCGATTAATTATCTATCGATCTATTTTTTGCCCTTCTTATTTATTCTTCGCCTTACCTGCAAGATAAGTAAGAGGTATAGTCGTTCTAATCCCTCATCTGCCCAACAGGAACGTTGACCGGTAGAGTAGACATTAGTATCTATGAGGTCAGACTTCATGCATCAATAAGCCAGGGGATGTCGGTGTGGTTTCCATCCCACACCTGTTATTCAACTCTCATATCCGTATCTAAATCCAACATAAACCCCCTCAACTGAGTGAGTGGTATTGCTATGCGATGCTTAGGTTTCGTGGTCGGTATCCGTGGCTGCTACTACGTCCATTGCTAGAGCCTTTAGAGTGCGAATAGTGGACTTAAGGGGGGATCACTTAATAAGACAATTGGGAATGGTGGTACATATCAGGTAAAAGAAAGAAGATACCTATAGGTAGGTAAAAACAGTTTAGAATTTTCTTTTTTCGTGACTTATATAATTACTTTTATATATTTCTGTGACATGTATATATCTGCGGATGTAGGATTACAATTACTTAAGTAGGTACTTTCGGTCGACATTGTATGCATACGTAAGTACTCCTGTCCTGTCCGTACCTAGGTAGGAATGTTAATCCTATTAAACGATTGCGAGGGCGAAACCGAAAACCAGACTAACCGTGCTAGACATACCTAGTACGTATAGATTACTACATACATAGTAACGAGTATCCACATATACCAGGTCCACTAGGTACGCTAGGACAACTACGTGGTAGTGTTACCCCTTATCACGACTTTAGTCTTTTACCTTAACACGATGCAATAAGGGGTTCTGGGTTCCTTAGAAGATTGCCTCTACAACTAACTCATCGTACCATGTCGAATAGAAGTAAGAATCAACACATCTTCTAATAGTTTTGATATCAACTTAGCTGCCTACCGAGGCAGTTTCGATCTTTGCTCGCAACCCTAGGCTCGATTCCGGAATCCGGATTCCGCAAAACCCGGAGCCGGGGGCTATGCTTCTACTGCATACGTACCGGTGCAATGAGTTCAACCGAACCGGGATAAACTTAGAAATTCCATGTATAGTATTATGATCATACCTCGGTACTTAACCTGTACTCTTGGATGGTTGTAAATGCTCCCTCCCAGCTTGAGCCTCATGAAGTTGTGGGTTAATGATAACTAGGCCCTAAGGCAGCCGGTTATTGGTGCTATTTGTACTATCAATGTATGTTCTAGTAAAATGCTAACCTAGATAGTAATAGCGTATCTCATTAAGTGAAAACGCAGACAAAACCAATGATGGTTTCTGTATGGTATATGTAAGGTAAGACGGTGATTGCGGATATATGTTAATCATATACAAGTGTCGATATAGCCACACATATTCTTCTACGCACTTTAGATACGGTAATGTGGAGCTCATCAAGGAGACTAACAAGGTATAGGTAAGTCACCATACGATGAATGAATCCATCCTTTTTAATCCTAACCGAGCTGAGAAAAAATACTGGTTTGACTGGCCGCCCTCCGCTTTGATCATGCCGCAAGACTCTTTCCGACTCACATTATGGCCTAACAACACTTTATCATAATTGAGCTCCGGGATATCGGGCGCCTCGGGGCGGAAATCCGACCGCAGACACATACATATATATAGACTACTAGACAATCAACCAACATTTCAAAGTTGTAAAGTTATCACACTGCACACCCGTTATAAACCCACCTACTCGTACTTAGCGGTAAAGGAGCATTATCGTATATATGTCATGGATTCATTGAATATATTACGATTCAGTGATATGTCCTTTACGGACATCATTGCCCTGGTGATTGGTGCTGTGAGTCATCTACTACTCTATCACTTCCTCTATCTCAGCTCTGGGTGATCGCAAAGCTAACACTGGGTGGTTAGTGGCTCTTCTATCAGCTTGCACAAGCAATTTACAATGTGTTTTTCCATCCTCTAAGCAAATATCCCGGCCCACTGATCGGCCGTATTACCTCGATACCATGTTCGTATCATACCATCAGAGGTAGACAGCACTACTACGCCAAGTCATTATTCGACAAGTATGGACCCGTGGTTCGCACCAGCCCCAACACGCTAGGGTTCATCAGTGCCCAGGCAGGGAAAGACATATATACCCACAGGAATAGCTCGGGTGCTATGATAGGAAAAGCCTGGGAATACTATAGAACCCCAGGGATGGCTTCGACGATGTTCAGCTCTGAACCGAAACCCCATGCCGCGCTAAGAAAGAGTGTCAATCCCTCGTTTTCAGAGAGATCAATGCGTGCACAGGAGCCCGTAATTGGAGAGTACGTCGACTTGCTTGTCAGAAGACTACGCGAAGCTGGCAATGGTGGCCAGAAAGCTCTGAATATGAAGGACTGGTGTAAGTATCCCACCGATTCGACCTCAGTTTTGGATCAGCTATACTATCCTACATATACTAATCTTCACTGCCTAGATACATTCACAACCTTCGACGTCATCGGAAAGCTGGCTTTCTCGTCTGACTTTGGCTGCCTTGAGGGGTCCAATTACCACCCTTGGGTTCATATGGTCAATAGAGCTCTCCTCAATAGTACCATCTTAAACGAATTAAAACGCCTTACTACTAAGCATTTGAGTGAGTAGCTTCCTAGTTCTAGGACTAATTGGCTTCGTATTATTGTCTATCCTAACTCTTGTTTCTCAGTGACAATACTTAACCTAAGTGGTACGGCCAAGAATACGCAGGAAAGATTAAATATTACGGGAGCCATGCTTTCGAAGCGTATGGAGGCCGGTTCACAGCCAGACTTTATGGACCCGTTTATTCAAGGCAAAGACAAATTGGTACAGTACACTGTTTAACCTACTCTAGTGATCATATACTAATCAATTGGAATTTTAGAACTTAGACTTCGATCATCTCAAGAGCAATGCCGATATGTTCGTTGTGGCAGGCTCTGAGACGACCGCCACCCTTCTCACTGGAGCAACTTGTACGTAAACGTCACTGTTTATGAACCTGTCTCTTATTGGCTACTCATCGAAAATCTAATACATTGATAACTAACGGTATTCTTTGATACAGACCTTCTCCTCACTAACCCTGCGGTCTACGAAAAAGTAGTGGCAGAAGTTCGATCGTCCTTTGCTTCTGACGATGAGATCACTCTCACTTCGGTGAATAAGCTGACTTATATGCTTGCATGCCTCAACGAAACGCTACGCCGCTACCCTCCAGCTGCTTCATGGCTCCCTCGCATGATCAATCGCGGTGATGCTATCATCGACGGCAACGTAGTTCCTCAGGGGGTTAGTCACACACATATATATATATATAACATTACACATATCCTTCTCCCTTTCCTTTTTTTTTTTTTTTTTTCAAAAAACGCAAATTTTCTACATTTAGCTAACGAAATTCCCCTTTAGTGTGTTGTGAGCGTATATATATACTCCTCACATATGAGCGAATATAACTTCACGGACCCAGAGGGTTTTCACCCGGAACGCTTCCTAGGCGACTCGCGATTCGCTAACGACCACCTGGAGGCGCTACGACCCTTCAGCGTAGGCCCGTATGATTGCATCGGAAGAAAGTGAGTCTCTCCTCCCCATCCCTTTCTCGGACAAAGCGAGAGGAAGATGGATGAACCCCGAACTAATGCGCTTTATAGCTTGGCATATGCGGAGATGCGGCTTATTCTCGCGCGTGTCCTCTTCAACTTCGACCTAAGGTTGTCTGATGACAGCAAGGATTGGCTCAAAGACCAGAGAGCTTACGGTGTGTGGGACAAGCCGGACCTCTATGCGTATCTCACACCGGTATCCTACTGAGATTAATGAAATCTGGGCTGTTAATAGAAGGATTATTTTTATGGGGCGTATAGTGTGGGCGGGCGCTTGGATCTCTCTCTTCATGTAATTTGGAAAAGTCATATTTAGGAAGGAATAGACAGACAGCAGAAAGTTTTAGTAAGATGCTCATTCTGTCTAGATTGTCTTTTCGAGAACTCTTTGTGCCATCTTGGAATCCTAAAACGGCATTAGATGGCCGGATCACTAGTTGCTTTTTATTCAGCATCATCATTATCACGACGCTAGCGTCAATATGGAGGGAAACGTTATTGTTGTTGCGCGAGGGACCCAGCTACCTAGGTGGCCTGCAGAGCAGCATGGATATATACGAACAGCTTCTTCGTTCTAATTTCTAGACTGACAGTTCAGCTCGCCACCTTTTCATAGCCATGTTAATGAGCATAGGACGTTTTGGTGCTATTAAGACTTAAGTTGAGTAACAGTTTGAGAAGTATATATCGAAGGCAACATGCAGATGTTACGTCCTAGTCGCTGGGGGAAGGGGGGTTAACTATATAGTACAGAATTGGGCTATAATGACCACTTGATGGTTGGGAGAATCTTGTGGTCTCATGCTATAATGGGTTTCCCAACGCCTATTGTAACAGTAGAAGGTGTAAAGACTACGTTAAGGTAAATATTCAAGAGACATCGTTTATATGGACCAATCGAAGGAAAGATGAGGTATGTTTGAGTGAATGCTACATGTTACCCATAAAATAGATTTGTAAAAAGGAAGGAGGAAAGGGGAGGGGAGGAGGGATATGCATATTCCTCTTTATATGTCTTTCCTCACCCTCTTGACCTTTTTACCGTAGGTTGGATGAAACTGTGCACGTTCTATGGCTCGATAGGTTGATAGATCGAGGTATCAAGTCGTCGAGCTACAATCAATTTCCTATCTAAACGCTTACCTTATCTTGACTTTGTGTAGTTAGCACCCCGAATCTCACTAAGCAGTGCAAGGTCAAAGAGGCTACCGAGATGGTCAATAAAGCACCACCTCATCCGCCATAACGGTGGGAGTTGGGTTACATGGAAGGGGAGGAAGAGACAAATAGATCCATTACATGTCATAACTTTGCTAGGCCCCGAAGTCGCACTACAGAACCTCCTAGGTTAGAGAATTTCAACACCGAAGGCCCCGAATTTGACCTTGAATTAAGGACTATGGTTTTGGTAAAGTTGCTATATTGCATGGGGTTGTCTAGAGCGATACTGCTATTCAAATATTTATCGCCTAAGAGTGTTCTCTTCATCGAGGACTTTTTTGTGTTGGTATCATTCTGTTGGGAGCATAAGGCCAATGAAAGTAGTAAAGAGAAGCTCACTGAATTGCTTAACCTTGCGACGGGTCTGATGATTATCGCATTAGCCCAAGAACAGCTCCTATCCGACCTCTTCTGCAACGTTGCTGGATTCGGATGCACGCCAATGATCAAGAATCTATTTGAAGAAGCCAGCTATACCCCGCTGGTAAGACAAAACCTCCTTCGCCATACAGAAACAGACCGTAGCTTCACGGAGTCTCTTCTTGCTGCTATTCACGGAAAGCACATCGATGTCGTACGTTACTTTCTCGAGCAAGAGGACGCCAATAGCCACTTTAAGTGACCTGGAACTTTTGGGAATATCGACGCGTTACAAAACAATGTGCTGCGCGGAACCCCGAGATGATCAAACTTGTAATCACTCACTTCAAAAGTTTTTCAAGCCAGGCCAATAACAATAGAAAGACACCACTATTCTTGCTTGTTGACGGTTCACACAACCGGAAACATGTCAAGGAACATATCGAGATCGCAAAAGCTTTATTGGATTTGGGCGGAGCCGACTTAAGAGCAGGATACAGAGACCACCTAGGAGCCAATCTGCTTAAGTCGCTTCCCATCGCTGAGTTGCACTGTCACAATGGGTCCAGACAACCTAAGGACGACAAAGAACTGAATTTGTTGCAAGAATAACAGCTGAAGAACTAACTATCTGGCAGCAATAAGGATTTATATAGACGGCTGACTGACTAGCCTAGTTCCGTACGGGGTTAGGGGTTAGCTTGTGCCATGAGAATTATCTCCCTCTTTACTATGAAATTAACCTCGGTTTGTAGTAAATACAGGCTTGTTTTGATAATTTTCATTTCTTTAATAGCTTAATTACGACAAAATATTATCATTATTGTCATTATTGTTGTTGTTATTGCTATTTCCAGATAAGGAATTAAACTATAACTACTTACGAGAGCGTCATTATGGAGGTGTATCCTCTTAGACAAACACGCGCGCACACACGGGGCTCAGGGGCACAACGGGGTCTATTGTCATATGCTATCACGCTATCGTGTGGTATGTGTGAGGGAAAGAAATGGACGCTGGAGTCAAAACGGGGGCGATGAACTAATAAACTTAAAGCCTGATGGGTCATTTCACGATAACAAGCAATAATATAAAGTAGGGGAAAAAATAGATAGATAGTGTGCCTCGTAACGCTCCCAGAAATGGGGAAAAGAAGCTCCTTATATATCTTATTATGGAGCTTCGCCCCATAGTTTCTGGGAGCGCGCGCACTGACCACTATAGTTCTTTATATTATATTGGTGGCAGCTCCATACATTTATATGACATAACAGTCATATATACTACTAGGTACCTAGGTAGGTATAGGAAAACACTCCCTTTTCATCTGACCTACAGTGTATTTACTTCTGCCTTGGACTGTTTGGTCCTTGCTCATCTCAGTCAACTTCGCGAGACTCAGTTTGGTCGGTGGCTGCTATAGAGAGGACCAATGGCTCTGAGCGACTTGTCTTTGATTGTCAAAATCCTTGTCATCCTTGCTGCCTCGTTCTCTGACTAAGGATGGGCCACCTAGATTCCTTCATCCATATGATTGGACGCTATGTCCCTAAAAATAACATAGAAGGCACCCGCCGCTGAAATGGGCGCGTGTGAGACTGAGAGGGGCATCAAGAACGCCGAGTGGGGTCCGGAGGGGTTGTAGTCGAGTGAAAGCATCTGGGGTGATATCCGGGGAATGAACAGGGGGAAGAAGCAATACTATACGTCGTAATTTATCTGATACGTTATGAATCATACGTTCTTACTTACATCGGATGACAGTTACGTAGGTACCTAATTAAGAACTTATATGTGCCGTTTAATATCGCTTTGGCGTTACTTGAATCAAACCCCTTTGAGCCGTTTGATTTTGGTTTCCTTGACAAATCCCGAACAATCCAATAATGATTAAAAAAGTATCTTAGGGTTCTGCAAGAATACGAACTTGTGCCGTGATGTTGCAGAAAACTCTTGGCCTGCTAGGGATATATAAACTATCAGGCAGCCAGTATACGACTGTCAGGTTCGAGGCTGTGGTGCCCTAAATAACAGAATTTATTATTTCAACGAATTTACAGCACTGATTATTACAATGGCCGCTAAACTCAGAGTTGCCGTCACGCAAGCCGAGCCAGAATGGCTCAACCTTCCAGGTTCTGTTCTCAAAGCCTGTAGCTTGATCGCAGAAGCAGCAGAAGGTAGAGCGAAGCTTGTTGCGTTTTCTGAGGTCTGGATCCCAGGCTATCCAGCATGGATCTGGTAAGTTGCTCACATAGCATTGCCGAAGGACCACGTGGAATTGATTATCACACAGGGATCGGCCAGTAGACATCGAGGCCCAAACAAGATACACGTACAATTCACTAACCTTGGATGGCGAGGAGATGGAACAAATCAAAACAGCGGCAAAGCGTCACTCAGTCGCAGTGGTCATTGGGTTTTCAGAGCGAACATCATCGAACAGCGTCTACATTGCGCAAGCCATTATCTCTCCGCAGGGAGAGGTACTCCTCCATCGACGTAAAATCAAGCCGACTCACATGGAAAGAACTATATACGGCGACGGCTCAGGGGCAGACTTGACCAACGTAGTCGAAGTGGACTTTGGAGACCCTTACGGCAAGATAAAAGTCGGGTGCCTAGCGTGCTGGGAGCACACGCAACCGCTCCTCAAGTATCACAGCATCTCACAGGGCGAGGTCATCCACGTCGCGATGTGGCCGCCCCTGGACCCGTACACGGGCATAGATGATCCCAGCCTTTGGAGCATGACGGCCGACGGATGTCAGATTCTCTCGCGAGCCTATGCCATCGAGAGCAGTGCGTATGTGCTACATTGCACAGCTGTGTGCACGGAGAAGGGGATCAAGGCTATGCGCACCGAGAACGGGCTCCAATGCCGGCAGCCCGGCGGAGGGCACAGCTGTGTTCTAGGACCCGACGGAAGACGTTTGACGGACCCGGTGGGCGACGGGAAACCGTCGACCGAAGGCATAGTGTATGCCGATCTGGACCTGAGCAAGGTGGTAGCAACCAAGGGTTTCTTAGACACCATAGGCCACTATAGTAGGCCTGACCTACTGTGGTTGGGCGTCGACAGGCAACAAAAAGAGGTGGTTGTTGCAAAGCATACGAAGGACTAGGAGGCACATAATAGTTCAGATATCTGTCATAAAATTGACTAGATTCTTCGATCGGTATTAGAAATGAACAGTTCATGCTGTAACATATAGGTGAATACTACACCTACTTTCACTATAAGTAGGCAACTCATCGCTGGCTTAAGGGTTCGTTGCTTATACTGCACTATTTTCTTCATAAGGTTTGATAACAGCAAGACGGGTGTGATTTCATGGTAGGTATAGTATGCCCCCTATCATTTTGGTAAGGTATCATTTTTATTTCTCCTAAATATACCGAGGAATTCCAGGCCTTTCTAATGGTGACCGTTGGAATAGCATTGTTCAAGATATATACATGCACTTCAGGAAGCACTTAGTTCGTTGTTGGCGACTCAGGGACTACATATCTAACCAAATCTACATGGTATTATACTGGTTATTGAGGTATCTCAACTAGAGAGCATACAGGATATTCAGGCATTTATGCATCCAAATGGCATCCACCACTGTAGTTAACTCTGAATATGTTGCGGTGCCATATATATGAGCTAATTGTCAAAAGGCAATTAGCATATGCTTTTGTCTGTGAGAGAATATGATTTAAAGAGAGTACGAATGTCACTTAAGATGTCGGATAATGTGACTGGTAGGTGGCTTAGCTTGCTTGGAATTCGCTTTATAGCATAAATGGAGAATCTCGTCGGAGATAACCCCCGGGAGGCTATTACATCCCTTGTCTACTAAGTAGTGCTGACTACCCTGATTAATAAGTAATTAAGCCACTGTGGCTTATGGGGTATTTGGGTCCATTCCGCCGAGTCAGTTAGCTACCAGATAACTTAGAAAATGCATGCTCAATTCAACCCTCTTATCTAGTAGTTGACCTCTTTTCCAAGTTCCCCTCCTGCCCACCTCTTGTCTCACCTGCATGTAAATTCCACGGAATTTATGATCCGCGGACGACGAAATATTGCTTACAAATTAGAAGCATCCCCTCACTTGAATACCACCAACTACCTAATCATTTGAATATCAAATAAATTATTAAAGAAGGGGGGGGAAATGACTTACAAAATGTATTATAAGTCGGTTAAACATCGGTTAAACTTAGGGTTAATTACCCATGATATACTACATCATCGTGTTCTTAACGTTCTATCTGACTGGTCTGGAACGAGCTCCTGCAGCTAGGTATGACAGTTATCGTCCAATGAGAGACTCTAGCTAGAAGCTCAACTTACACTCCTTGATTATAACTAATGATGAACAAGCCCGCTACCGGACAGAGCCTCCCAGCCCTGCATGCTTGACATATGTAATGAACAATACTTATGACTACCAGGAAAACCGGCCCGAGACAGTACACCGTCTACCAACCAAGGTGAGGTTGGTTGCATATATCAATGCAGACTCACCAAAGTTAATCCAATCATATAATAAGTTAACTAATCGAATTGCTTCCAGAACGAAACAAGTGAAACTGACCAAAATCTGACTTGGACATAACTCCAGAGTTTAACCGTTCTACATATTCAACAGGGCGAGTTACAAAAAGAAGGTATGTAAAAAGACAAGGGAAATAAATGAAAAAAGTTTACAACCAAATAAGTACCTAACTAGGGTGTATGATTGGAACGGCCGTCTGAGCCCCGGGAGGTTGATCCTCCCTTGGCGTGGGGAGGGCTGGCGGGGGAACTTTAGTTGGTTAGCAGCACTTATACAGAAGCTCGACTTATGTGTCAAGGTCTGTCAAAAGGCGATTAGGATGCAGCAGACAAGGAGCTTACCCACCAACCCGGTAGGAAACATCGTGAGTTTAACAAGTCTTGAGCGTCACTTTGACCGTATCTTGCCTCTCCCCGTGACCAACAACTGTGTACCCGCACAACTATAAAATATTTCCGACCTCGCACTCTCACCCCTTCCCACCCCTTTCCCTCTTATTTCTCAACGTTCTTCTTAACCTTCTTAACTCAACTTCAGCTCTATGAGAAGTTGTTAATGCAATCGATAAGTTAAGAATCATACTTATACTTATATCCCAAGTTCCCAGAACTACCAATAACCCATCTTTCTCCCCTTTTTGTTTTTCTCTCTCGTCTTGTTTTACTCCCTCTAGCCCATCTACTTGCTATCCTCCGCTATCCAAGTGATGGGATAAAGAAGATCCCAACAGCATGGATTCCACACTCCTGAAGACCCTCGTCCAAGTCGAGTCCAACACGCAGAGCCTGCCACAAGCACCGCAGCGGGTCGTCTCGCGGACCTACCCCGCGGTGCCGCAGCAAGACGGCGTCGATACGATCGAGCTGCAGTCTTTGCGCCACCCGCCCAAGCATGACTCCCCCTCGCATCCCTCCTCGGGAGCCACCACCCCCGGCGACGAGCGGGACGTCGAGATGAGAACGCCGGACACTCCCGTCCAGCCGGGCGATGTCTACGTCGAGGCCCTGCCCAGCTTGACCGACCCGCCGATGAACAAGTTCCGGTTCGCCACGTGCTGCTTCCAGTGCTTTCTCGGGGGGCTGACTGATTCGGCGCCGGGTGCTTTGATTCCGTATATGGAAGAGTGAGTAGTAGCTCTTTTTTCTTTCTTCCCTTTTTCATTTTCTGTTCCCCTCCCTCTTCCCCCTTCGCTGCCCAAGCTACGTATAGTCGGTTCTATAAACCGTGAACTATCCTACACGTAAGGAACATGTAGATCTTTTTTATACATGATCATGTGTACACCCATTCCTCTATCCACATACCCCCAATACATAGTTACACATCATAAAACGCACATAGCAAACTAAACACCGCCCCCTTCTCTTCAGCTACTACAACATCGGCTACGCCATCGTGTCCCTCCTCTTCATCGGCAACGCGGTAGGGTTCATCCTCGCCGCCCCCCTGGTAGACGCCATCCGTCAGCGTCTAGGGCGGGGGCGCGCGCTGCTCCTCTCGCAGCTCTGCGTGGGGCTGGGCTACGTGCCTCTGGCGGTCGGGGCGCCCTTCCCGGCGGTGGTAGCGGCGTACTTCCTGATCGGGTTCGGGGTCGCGGTGAGCCTAGCGATCGGGAACGTGTTCTGCGCGAACCTGCGCGCGGGGACCACCATCCTGGGCTTCATGCACGGCAGCTACGGCGTGGGCGGCACGGTGGGGCCGCTCGTCGCCACGGCCCTCGTGAGCGCCGGCCACCCCTGGAGCCGCTACTACCTGCTCACGCTCGGCATCGCGCTCTGCAACGCCGGGTTTGCCGGCTGGTCCTTCTGGCACTACGAGAAGGAGACGGCGGGCGTGGTGCCCGCGCTGGCGCCCACGACGTCGCGCGCGAGTGCTTCGAGGCAGGTGTCTGCGCTGCTGGGCGCGCTGCGGTCGCGGGTCGTGCTGCTCGGCGCGCTGTTCATCTTCGCGTACCAGGGCGTCGAGGTGTCCATCTCCGGGTGGGTTATCTCGTTCCTGATCGCGACGCGCGACGGGGATCCCTCGTCCGTCGGGTACGTGACGTCGGGGTTCTGGGCTGGGATCACGCTGGGCCGGTTTGTGCTGTCGCCGCTGGGGGCTCGGATGGGCGAGAAGCGCTTCGTTTACCTGATTGTTGTGGGTTCTGCTATCTTCGAGCTGCTCGTTTGGCTGGTCCCTAATATCGTCGGCGAGGCCGTGGCGCTTGCCGTCGTAGGCTTGCTGCTTGGTCCCGTCTTCCCCTGTGCTGCTGCTCTGTTCACGCGTAACCTGTCACGACAGGAACAGGTCAGTGGCTTGAGTTTGATTAGTGCGGTCGGGAGCTCGGGTGGTGCTATTGCACCCTTTACGACGGGGGCACTCGCCCAAGCTGCCGGAACGTTTGTCATGCACCCGATCGCGATAGGGCTCTTCTTCGTGATGATGGTGACGTGGTACGGACAGCCATCCACCCGGAAGAGAACGGAGTAAAAAAAAGGGGGGGGGAGACAAAGTGTCATGGATATAATGGTTATTTCAGGAGGTAAATTGAACTTGGTCTTATCTTTGGTATGGCAGAAGATTGGCTTTAATGATTATGTTGGTAAGAATAGGGGAGTTTCTTGATTTAGGAACTAGGGTTCATAGGACTGAGAAGCTGGACTGGAATCACGGAGTTTTGCTTTTTATCTATTCCAGGAAATACTATGAAGTATGAGCAAAGATAATGATGAATTAAATGTCATTCTTTAGGTAGTATCTAGAATGTCTTCTATTTGAAGTGCTACTAACCTGATAGCTGTCTCACTCTAGTTGTAGATCATGCCAACTTATCTAGATATCCATCTAACCTATAAAGTCTATCCACTTATGCCAATAGCTGAAGCATCAAATTTGTCTAAGTATCATCAAAAGGGGGCCCGAACCTCTCTAATCTATCCGATTCTAATTCCTGCCAGTAGCTGCCTCCTGGACGCTGATTCTCCCCTCAACGACATCGGTTACGATCTTTTGAATATCGGAAAAGTCGTTGAAAACAGTGAAAGGTACCTTCTCATTCTCGCAGTATGTCACAAGGTCTATTGTGATAAGTTAGCTCTCGTAACAATGTCGTCGTATAAGCCACATTGCGGGGATCGTCATACCTCGACCTGCCTTAGCAAATAGGAGGTCCGTCTCTTTGGCGGCAGACAGGTCTGAGACACCGTCGCCAGCGTAGAACATGATGGGCCGGTCCGCTAGAGCGGCGTAAGGTCTTATTTCTAGAGACTTGTCGTGGCCGAAAGAACTGCTCGAACGCCATTAGCTTATGTTTCGATGTTGTCATTTCCTTTTCATCCGTGCCCCTATTTTTATCACCCCTCCCCACAACCACCCTTCCTCCCTGTCTAGTCTCCATGAAACCCGCAAGTTTCCATGTATAGTTGCAAGAGCCTCTCTCTTACATACCACGTTCTACCCTGACTACCCCTTAACTACTAGTCACATAATAAATCACTCACCTGTCATCGTGGTACTCGATATCCCATCCGCCTTCCTCGTTGATGCTCATGGCGGGGCGGGCCTTGACGTTGTTGCTAACAATCTGCATCTCCTCGACCTCCTTCTCACCTAGTAGATGAGCTAGCAGGGCTCGGATGATAGGCTGCATGCCACCACTAAGCACAACCACGGGGACGTTGTTGGCGCGGCACCACTGGAAGAAGTCGCGGAAACAAGGGTCGAGCCGAATGTTCTTGAGCAGGTGGGCGATGCACTGATCAAAGGGTGTCTTCACGCTGTCCAGCATGTCCTGGAAGCTATCGCGAAACGACCGTCGCCCAAACAGCACATCAGCGTTACCCTTCTTCCGTAGCTCAGTACCGAACCCCAGGTTGTCTGTCATCCAGTCATTGCTGTCTTGCAGAGTGATGGTTCCGTCAAAGTCGGTGAAGAATATGGCTTTGGGTTGCGTGCGCAGTGCAGGCAAAGAGTTTGCAGACGACATCTTTTTATGTTTCTGTTTTTTTTATAAGTTTATTGTGGTAATTACGCTGGTGATGGTGATGGCGTTTTCTAGAAAGAATGTTTCACACCCAATCTTTAGAGTAGTAGTAGTTGTTGTTGAGATGTTTAAAAAGAACAATGTTCAAATTGTAAGTGTTCTAATATAAGTTACCTTAGGTACCTTTATAAGAAAAAAATGTAAGATTAGGGGGTATTTATCAAACGAGCTATATAAGTAAATATTTTAGTTCCAGTTTTCTCTTTTTTCCTTTTCCTGCTTTTTCTCTTTATTTTTTTTCTTAATATAAGAAAAAAGAGTTGACGGATACAACCTTGAAACTGACTCAGAATAGTAGTATGTCTGGTGTGAGGGACTTTTCTTCTTCTAATACGATGTACCCTAGCAGAAACTTAGGTATAATATAAGAGAAAATGACGTCACAGTGTATTGTATAGGGACAATTAAGAACTTTGTATACTCAATATTGATTTTAACATATTTATAAACATTCACTATTTAAATACTATAGCATTTACTATTAATATTTTCACATTCAAAATAAAACAATTGAGAAAAAAAAAAAGAAAGGCGGCAACATGTGAGCGACTTAGGTTTAATACAACAACCAACTAACACTACAATACAATACATCCCCACGTGCGATAATCCACCGCTGCTGTTTCGCGGGGCTCAAATTTTAGATGGTTGATTTGGCCCTATTTGTTGGCTGCCCCTCCACTCCGTATCCGATCGGCGGGGGTTTGTGTGTGGTAGAGGTATTCTTTTTTTTTTCTCTTCCCCACTCTCTGACCATTCATCAGGCCAACCCCAACTAAACTTGAAAGAGTCGAGGACATAGATTAGCGCCAATCCGGCTTCCAGCGGCGGTGACGGAAGCCGGAAGCCGGATAATTCCTATTAGCTGTACAACTCAGCTACCTATAGGATTGTAGTACATACTTAGGTAGATAGTACCTAGCCTAGTAATGTATTTTAGGTTAGGTTAGGTTTAGTGGCTTCTATTCCATCTCTTAGCGCTACTTAAACAAAATGCAACCCCATTTCCCAAGCTACAACTACAACACCAAGGTCAACACCGTTGTGTGAAGCCTTTCATCCCACCTCTCCCTTCTTCCCCCCGACAACCCCCCCGAGAGTACTGAGCGTCGAAACACACCCATTGCACAGCATCATCCTGTCAATGTCGACGCCCAGGGCTTTAAAGCCCTTTCTCGGGGCTGGCTCGAGGTTTTTAGTTGATCAATTGGCACCTCGAAGTGGAGGAAGTCCCTCATCCAGAGCCAGATTTCTGTCTCGTCCCCCAACCTCCTCTATATGTCTGACTTGTCAGTACAGCTCTGTCTTCAATCGACGGCAGCTTCGATTCTCCTCGAACAGCTCAAGTTCCGATTCGAAGCCTCCCGACGGTAGCAGTACTAGCAGTTCTAGCACTGGCACCGCCAACAACACCAACACTAACACCAACACCAGCGTGAAAGATCGTGAAGGAAAAGACCACCACTCTGCTAGTCAAAATGGCTCTCCCGATTCATCACCATCTCCTTCCTCGATGCCCTCATCACCACCACCCCCTTTCAACCCTTTTGCCATGCCCCCACCCCAAGATTTCCCATCTCTCAAACCAGAACAGCCCTCACCGCAGTCTCCCCCCACGCCTAAGGAAAAAGAACAGAAACCAGAACAAAGCAAAAGTCAAGGCCAAGAGCAACCAAAATCACAGCCACAACCCCGAATACCCCTGACCATCGACCTCCCCTCCGCTCTCAACTTCCGTCGTTCCGCCATCAACAAGACCCTCTCCTCCTTCATGGACCGTGCCCAAACCACCCTCTTCACCGCATCGAAGCGCCTCAACGACCTCACCGGCTACTCGGGCATCGAGACGCTCAAGTCACAGATCTCCTCGCTCGAGGCCTCGCTCAGCAAGGCCCAGGAGCACCTCCACGCCAGCCGGAACAAGTACAAGAGCTCGGTGGCCCACCGGTCGACGACCCAGCGCGAGATCACCACGCTGCTCGCGCGGCAGAAGACCTGGACGCCCGGCGACTTCCAGCGGTTCACGGACCTGTACCGGAGCGACTACGAGCTGGACGCGGGCGTGGCCCAGGCAGCGCGCGAGCTCGAGGAGGCAGAGCGCGAGGCCGAGCAGCTGGGGCGGGAGCTCAACGCCGGGATCCTGGCGCGCTACCACGAGGAGCAGATCTGGAGCGACAAGATCCGCCGCATGAGCACCTGGGGCACCTGGGGCCTGATGGGCGTCAACATCCTGCTCTTCCTCGTACTGCAGTTCGGCGCCGAGCCCTGGCGCCGCCAGCGCCTGGTCCGCGGCTTCGAGGACAAGGTCCGCGAGGCCCTGGCCGACGAGTGGGCCAAGGAGCGCGAGGCCAAGGCGAAGGAGCGCGAGAGCGATCGCGAGTGGGCCGAGGCCATGAATATCCGCATCAACGCCGCGACTGCGACCGTGCCCGCTGCGGTTAATGTCGTCGGTGGCGAACAGGAGGACATGGACACCGCGGCACCCGAGCCTGTGCCCGCCCCCGAACCGGTATACGAGAAGCCTCCCATCGAACCCCCGATATCACTACTGGCCAACGTCACCTGGCGCGAGGTGCTCACCGACGCAGGGTGGTGGAAAGACACATACTACGAGCTGTCTAGCGACCGAAGAGTCGCCGTTCGCATGCGAGATATATCCATCATAGCGCTAGAAGGCGCCGCGATAGGAGTCACAATCGCCGGCGCGGTAGCCGCTATCGTGATCAGGTGGGCATGATGAAGGCCAGCCGGTCCGTAAGGATTTAATTATAGGGCATACATATAAAAAAAAGAATTTCACAAAAGGCAGGCATCTGGAAGGATCAAGGGGTAAATAGGGGTTGGGGGAGAAGGGAGGAAGGAAGGTCTATCAAACTAGGTTACGTTAGGCAGATTAGATTGATTTTTATTCATAAAAAAGTCATCAAG
The DNA here is from genome assembly GCA_022578605.1 of Camillea tinctor. Classification (NCBI taxonomy): domain Eukaryota; kingdom Fungi; phylum Ascomycota; class Sordariomycetes; order Xylariales; family Graphostromataceae; genus Camillea; species Camillea tinctor. The sequence goes on along the minus strand of MU394062.1, from coordinate 129,270 downwards.
GTCAAATTCGGGAAGCATTAAGAAAAAAAGAAGGGGAAGGGAGAGAAACCTTTCTTTTTGGGGGGGAGGGGTGGTTATTTGTTTTTGCCTCGACTCATCGTTTCCCAACATTAAACCTATAAATCTAATCTTCATGTAACCAGACCTTTCAAGCATTCGACAGATATATAAAGCATGGAAAACCAAAAATGGACTGAAAATATCAGTAGAGAAATTCAGAGGATCTGGGACCAATGAAGGAGATATATATATATATAACACCTATGTAACGCGATACCTCTTAGCTTTAGTGTAGAGTACTTGTGTAAACCTACACATATACCGAGGTAGCTATATATAAATATATGAGAATCTCAAAGTAAACATATTTCCTCCCTTTCCGTTTCTCCGGTTATGGTTAATCTGGTAGTTAGACACAGAGGAGATATGTAAAGGGAGCATTACAAGTTATGCAAGGAAGTAAGGAGGAAGCATGATAGCATATGCCAGGCTGGGCATAAACCTAGAGTTATAAGTATTTTCTAGCATAGTCGACGTCCTAAAAGGATCTTTTCTCGCTGGTTTATACATACCCCTCCTCTCCTATACACTTAGGCCAATGGAATATGTATAGCTTCTCAAATAAGCCCCAACTCATTATCGAGGTAGGTAAGTTTTCTATCCCTCACCTTGACCTACATGTAAGCTAACCCCCTTTTCCAGCTACCCCCCCCCTTTAAAACCCCCTTTCAATCATATCCCTTATCAACCTACTCGTGCATAATACCCCAGAACCTATACCAACCCAACCCAACCGAAAAGGAAAAAGAAGATCATGATCATTATCCTTCACAGCGAGCGAGTAGGTGAACAGGTGAGGAGAATAATTATTCAACTCGATTTTCTTCTTTTTTTTTTCTTTCTTATCTCTTTTTATCCACGACCTATAAAGTCTTCATAAAAAGGGAAGTCATATAAAAACACGCTTTTTATGGTATAGTCGTAGTGGGGGAACATGGGTTTCCCAAGAAAAGGAAAAAAAGAATAGTAAGAGAAAAAAATACTACAACAGTCGCCCCCCTTTTTTTTCATAATTGCTTTGCCTCGTTTCGTGCGTTACCTGAGTTGCGTTTCCTATATCTCAAGCACGGATCAAAATAACAAAAATAAAAAAAAAGAGGCAGTGCCTCGCTTCCTTCCCCTTTATCTCCGCTTATTTTTAACATGTTGTTATTCTTCCACCGAGGCAACCTACACTATGAGATCAAACACAATACTTCACCCCTCATCTCCGTTTCCTCTAGCGGTTTTTAGTCAAAGTCCGCGGTGTACGAGAAACCGCGGAACTCCTCTTGCATTGCTTGTGAAAGCACTATACCATTGTTAGTAAACCAACTTGAAAAGTCCCACATGAACAAGAATGCTTACCTGATTGTACTGGTGTCAGTACAGGTGTGACGCTTGTGAACTCAGAATCGAAGTTGCTCGTGTCTGTCGCATTCTTGATCTGAGGCAAGAAAGGTGGGGCAACCCTCTTGTGGTAGATATCGTCCCAAACGATGTTTCTAAAGAAGGGTTGGTTCATGACCTCTTGAGCATCCGTCGGCCCACTTCCCAACCGTTGGTCGGGTTCTCTCGTAAGTAGCTTCTGCAGAATAGAGACGGAGTCGCGAGGCATGTGGATGGGATAGAGGGGTTCATCGGCCAGAATGGCATCGTAAATCTCATCCTCGTCTTCGCCTCGGAATGGCGACTGTTGAAGCAGCATTTGGTATATCAAGACACCGAACGCCCACCAATCGACTGCCCGGCCATACTTCTTATCAAGGAGAATCTTTTTCCAGGTTAGGACATGTTAATCAATTATAACTTAAAGGCAAGATAGCTTACCTCCGGTGCCATAAACTCTGGTGTTCCGCAGAAGGTACTGGTTGTCGAACCGAACCACATATCCTCCTTGCACAGACCGTAATCTGCAATCTTGATATGTCCATCCAAGGTAAGGAGAATGTTATCAAGCTTAAGATCACGGTAAATCACACCGTTCTCGTGGAAATACTTCAGCGCTAAGCAGACTTCGGCAGCATAAAACCTAGCTAGTTGTCAGCAAAATCATCAATACCGAGGCACAAAGATTGTCTTACTGTGCGCGCTTAGTACCGAATTGGCCTCGTTGAATATGAAGCATCAGATCACCACCACTAATGTATTCCATGACGAAGTAAACTCTGGTTTCCGTTTGGAAACAAGCATGCAAGTTGGTCAAGAATGGATGTCGTTCTCGGTTAGCAACCAGGAATACTCTCTTCTCCGACCGTATGCTTTCGACTTCATCATTCTCAATGATGAATTCCTTCTTCAAGACTTTGATAGCGTAAAGCCGGCGTGATTTCTTCGTTTCGGCCAACATAACCTTGCCAAAGTTGCCCTTACCAAGAACTGCAAGGAAGTTGAAGTGATCTAGACCGATTCTTTGGCCAGTTCCGGGGTCGGTCGCAAGCGGAAGCGGTCGTCGCGATGGAGGCGGCAAAGTACTACCTGTAGCCAAAGAGGGTGTCTCCTGTACCGGTAGTGGCTTAACTGGCGGCATATTCGGATTATACATTGGCTGCTGCATAGGAGGTGGGGAGACGGCTTGCTGAGCCGGACGGCCTTGTGGAGGCACTTGCGGCTGTCCTGGGAAAGTATTAACGTTGGCATATGCTGCTGGGTTGTACTTTGGCTGCGAGGGACCGGCGTTATAGGCCTGGCTAGCAGCGTAGGGATCGTCCTGGGGGTCCATTGGTCCACCAAAGCCAGCCGGTTGACCGGAACCATAGTTTGGCATTTGTCCTGGACGTCCGGACGAAGCCATGGTGCCGCTCATAGCAGCGGTCGCTGCGGCCGCAGCCGCACTCGAGCTAGATGAGGTTCGGTCGGGGTGGGCAGGTCTCGTCGGAGATTGCTGTCCAGCGTACATCGCTTTAGCAGCATCGGTAGCCTCTTGAGAAGCAGTACTAGGCTGATAGGAAGGTCCACCTTGTTGGCCGAAAGGTGAAGCTGGCCCGGACATGCCAGTAGGGCTCATCTTTCCCGACCTAAGGGTTCGATCGCTCAAGGAGGTAGTCTTCTGCTGCCGCTGTTTTGATGATCGGATCCCTTCAAGAATCTGGTTGGCCACTGCCATACTCATACCGCAGAAATCTGGAACAAGGTGGGCACATTGAGCATGCGCTGTGAGACCACATTCTATAGACATGTTAGCTTGACAGAATATCAACCGCAGAACCTGACAATCTTACCAGAGCATTTCCGGCAGTTTTTCTTTCCAAAAGGAAGAATATATCCACAGTGACAGCACCAATTTGCAGTAACATTGGAAAACGGTGTAAATCTATGGGGAATGCGATGGTTAATCTTCTCCTCGTCTGGATCAGTTTCAGCATTACTTTTACTGATACACTTCGTAACGACACTTGGATAACACTTGGTGTGGCAAGTGTACTTGCAGTCTTCACACTGCATGCCGGCAGAATACTTGAGGAAATCACCGCAGAGGGCGCAGCGCATAATGTTGTAAAACTGGTGTTGGACAAATTTGTGGCCATACATCTCGTGTACTTCTTCCTTGCGCTGGCGAATGGCACCCTTTCGACCAAGACCTAGGTCGACTGGCCGGCGGTCCTTGTTTTGCTTCGTGAAATGCAGAGCCAGGTGGATGGACCCAGTAGGTTCTAGGTTGAACCAGGCATCAATAGGCTGGGAAGCGATTTGGGGAGGGACCTGGGGAGCAGCAAGCTGCGGTGATTGCGACTGGCTTGGTGAGCCAGGCGTGTGGCCGAATTGTTGTTGCTGCGGGCTCATAGGGAACTGAGGCGGAGGTACGCCAGCTCCTCCCATCCTATCGGCAGAGACCCAACCAGAGTTGTTAACTTCTGCCTCAATCCTCTTTCGCCGCATTTCCTCGACGATATCCGATATCCTCACCCAAAGCATGCCGATAGGTAGAGCATGCTCACCCGGCTTGTCGTATACCGTGAGCTCTATTTCGTTGGCCTTGTCAACATCGATACTATGAACTTCGGCTTCCCATCTGTCATTCCGTGACAGCTTCGTCCGCGCAACCACGTTGTCCTCGACTTTGATAGCGACAAAGGTTTCGGGTCCTCGGGAGAAGCGGGCGGTGGAAGCGTGATCGACATCTCGGATTTGCACAATGCGAACTTGAAGTTCTCCAGTCAAGGGCTTGCGCAGGTTCGGCATGTTGATACTGTCATCTATATCGGATTTATTTAGCTCGATAGGCAACTAACAGAAGATATAGAGTGATCAAAAAAAAGGAACCTACCGTCGTGGGAGTCGGGCGAGTCTAAGTCACCAATGTGGAGTTCCTCATACCTCTTGAGTGCCTGCTTCAAGAGGTGGATCTTCTGTTTACTCTCGACGCGCCTGGCTGCGGCGTCAGCCTTACTTTTCCGATCACCTTCCATGCCGTAGAGCTGAACCATCTTCTCAACACCCTTGAGATATTGCTCCTCAACATTCAGTTTGAACTGGATCTGAGAAAGCATAAGTTGGATTCGCGGGCCGAGGTATGGGGTATCGTATTTAATCAGATCTGGCAACAGCAAGTCAGCCGAGTCCTAGAGCGAAGAAGACGAGGGAGGCGAGAGAGTAAGGACGGACCTAGCTTGGTGAAGTTGGGCCTAGGCTTGGGGATAGAGGAGCTAGGCCCAGGCCCAGGAGGTGCATAGGGATGCCGAGGGGGCATCATGTCACCATGGCCTCCAATCTGGCTGTAGTCCATCGAGCCATAAGAACCCTTATCTCTAGACCATTCATTGGCATCCTTGGGAGGAGGCGCGGGAGCTCCCTCGACCTCACCCAACATGTCTCCACTGCCAGAACGTGCAGGAGGAGCCATGGTCGAGCTGGAACTAACGCTCATGCTTTCCACGCCCTGACCGAGCCGTTTCATCTGCAGGTCACGAAGCTTCTCCTCGAAAAACTGGAGGTTCCTCCGACCCTCCCGCATCTGGCTGTCGAGACGAGATCGCACATCATCGTTGTTGGTCTGCTGTCGCATTGAGTTGGCAGCATTTATGAGTGCCTTTTCCCTCTCTATCTTCTTGTAGATATTGGCCATGGTATCTTCGTCGCTCATGATGGGCAGAGGTTGCGCGTCGTCACGCGCGGGACCGAATCTCGAAGGGAAGAGGTAGGAGGAGGAGGTAGGGAGGAGAGAGGAGGAGAGGGGAGTAGGTTGCTAACGTAGATAGCTGAGCGTTGAGCGATAGCTAGGTCGGTTAGAATAATATAAGGGGGAGGCTTTTTAAAGGGGAAATCAAAGAGAAAAGAAGGAGAAAGAAAAGAAAAAACAAGACTTATAATAAATAGCTTGCTGGAGTTGAGTGGTCACTACACCGTACCCACGCAAAACATAGACTCCTAACCCACAACCTCACGCGTACCACGAGAAGGGGGTTGTTTATGGGGGGTTTTATAGAAAGTAACACTAACAGCAAGTAACAATAATACTAAGAAGAAAATGCTGGGACACCACAAAGGCTTTGAAATGATAGTGACCCTTTGGGTGTTTAGCCCCTACCGGTGCCCGGTGTACGTATCCGGTGTTGGTGTTGTTGTTATTGTCGGCGGTAGGGAGCTATTTTGGAAAAAGGAAAAAAAAATGAATGTTGTAAATGTTGAGAGGTGAGGCGGGTTTCGGGAATGGGGAAGATGGGTAATGTTTATGGATATGGGTATGGGTAATGGATATGGAGTATGGAAGTGTGTAGTATGTGTGTGTGGTGTATGTGAATGAGTGAGTGGAATGAATGAATGCAATGTCGTCAGTCACTGTCAAAAGGTGCGTGCGGGTTGCTTTTGGGTCAATGGCGGGGTTTTTTGTGTCTCGCTGCGGGCGGCATACGGCGGGCGCGAGCAGCAAAAAAAAAAAAAAAGCCACACAACACCTGATAAATAGGTAGGTACCTCTTACTAGGAAGGGAGGAACTTGGTACGTGCGTGCATATAATCGATGTTTTTTTTTTATAAGGTTGGGTTTGGGAAGGGAGAGAAGAGGGGTGGAGTGGGGGGAGGAGAAACCTACCTAACCTTGGGTGTTCGTTCCATTAGAAAGAAAGAACTACATAGTACCTAGGTAGGTACCATGTATTTAAACGATAAAGGTCTACATAGGTATTACCTAACAACAGGTACTAGGTAGGCGCCAAGTCAATACCTAGTGTAGTCCTACCTATGGATTGCACCTGATTGCATTTTAACATTGGGATAACCATCATGCTACCTACTGGATTAGTATAGTACGTAGTAGCAAAGTAAGTAAGTACAGCCAACAGCTATTCAGTTAGGAGTTAATAATGCAATAATCCGTTAACATGAAAATGGACAGGCATGCATCAATAAGGTACCCCAGCTTTGAGAGATAATCAACCAAAACACAAAGCGTGACAAAAAAGCCACCCTCCAGTACATACTATATGTACCTACCTATCTGTCTCAATACGCATGTTGATGTTGTTATCTCAACTAGGTTATAGATATAGATATAGCCATAAATATATACCCAAACAGAACAATTAATATGATAAACCCCAACATAGAAGCCCAAGCCAACAATTATACAGGTTGTACCTATCTTGTTATACATAACCGGAGAATATGATCCGAGTATCAATATTGATGGATATATAAGGAGATTGATAGATACATACCAAGATAGAGAAAGACTTATATCAATATATCTAACATTACTTTTTTTTTTCCTTTTCGTTAACTGTTTTATCTAAGTTTCTATTCTAACCCCCTCCTCTCTTAACTTGGATTATTATATCCCCCCCAATTCCCCAAGTATACTAGCAACTGATAACTCAACAACAACACAAAATAGGAACGGGATCGGAGATGGCTGGTATGACATGACACTGATGCGTATATCAATATTGGTGCCGGCCTAGCAACCATCCAAAAGTGTAACAATGATATGCGCCGGCGTCGGAAAGGAGAAAAGATCATCTCTTGTGCATTGATTGGGAGATGCAAGCCACGCATGCGGCTTCGAGATCAGCGCTCCCTTCTGTTCCATCGTCATCATCCCCCAAAGCAAGCTTAAGCTATAAGCTACCCTAAACTAGAGCTACATTACATACATTATATGGCCGTGTCAGCGTATACAGTTAACCAGTTAAGGCATAAGATTCCAAGGTGTGTCAAGTATGGAAATGTAGGTACTGCATCGTGTTGTATTACCCATTCTGTTTAAAACGCGAGTCCTTTCGGGCATCACTATGACGACAAGTCTTACTACCTACATCATCAACAGCAACAATAACAACACCGTAACTAACTACATATCTATCGCCATACTCGTCCGATTCTTTACCCCCTGTTCTCTCCGGAGCTTTTTTTGTTTCTTTTGTTTGAGGACGGATCCCTACCGTTGTTTTTGCCTCTTCAAGGTAGCATACGAGGGGAAATAATTTTCTCATTAATAACCTCGGCCTAGAACAGGACTTTCTAGGACTTAGTTAAGGTACATATATATGTACGACCTCCCTCAAATTACTACCCTACATGTACGTAGGACTTGAGGTCCGGACTGGGGATTTTGGGTTAGGTGGGGGGAAAGATAACATGAAAAAGGAAAAGAAAAGAAAAAAGAAATGGGACCACCAACTTTTCTTGTTTATCACGTGATTTTGATAAGCTTTCATGGAACCTTGGAACTTTTGGAAGCTCTCTCTTTCGATACAACTCCACGTCAACCTATAATACCTTAGGTAAGCAGCTAAGTTAAAGGTAGTAAGTACCTAACCTAGGTATAACCTCTAGTACTGGCATTTATGTATATAGGTTAGTTGACTTTATAGTACTTACCACTATAAGTCAGCTTACACCTATATAAACTTCGTAAAACCCCAGCCCCTCACGATGGCTTCAGTCTAGACACAATTACCTTTTATGGAAAATGAATTCACGAAAAAGGAGAACAACTCGTAATATCTGGTAGTTCAGTACAGTGACCTACAGACTATAGATATAAAATGTTTATGGTCTAATAACTTACCTGACTTACCTATTGAGATAGGTTAAATGAGCACATCCAATCTAGCTTATTAGCGCTGACTATATAGTGTAGATAGCATATATATTTCAGTTTTTACTTATACCCAGACATCTCTTCATCTATTCCATTTTATATTCCTAACCTACCTATGCAACTTTACAATCTCCTTTCAACTCACGAAACCCAGTTGACTTCACTCAACCCCTTCACCATGGCACCAGATCTCAAGTCCCTCCTCACACCCGAGCTCTTCACCCTCGTGCTCGAGACCCGCATCCCCTTCAGCAAGACCGAGCCGATCGACTTCGGCCGGGCCATCCAGCACTTCTTCTTCGAGTCCGAGGCCGAGATGCAGGCCCTGCGCAGCGCCGCCTGGCCCGCGCTCCAAGCCCTCAGCGAGCTAAGGGGGCTCTCCCCCGACCTGCTCGCCTTCCTGCCCCCGGTCTCCAGCCCCTCCTTCCCCTCCCAAGCGCTGGGTCTGCTCCTGCTCCTCGACCAGGCGAGCCGCGTGCTGCTGCAAGGCGTCGACACGCGCTGGGTGTATGGGTACTTCGGGGAGCTCGCGCTGGCCCTCGCGCAGCGGTTCGAGGCGCTGCCCCCGGCGCAGCGGCCGAGCGCGCGGGAGCGCTGGCCCGGCGTCGCGCTCGACTACTTCGTCTGGGTGCGGCTGTTCTTCGGGGCCGTGCTGGTGCACCACGAGAGCGCGCGCGACGCGGCCGTGGCTTTCACCGAGGAGACGCGGGCGCTGGTCGAGGGCCGCCTCGGTGTTCGCGACCCGCACCGCGACCGGCCGGATCTGCGCTGGGACCTGCTCGGGTTCCCTAAGATGCTGCGGGCGGGGGGGCCGGCGAGCCCTTGCGGTGTTGCGGAGGGGTGCTTTTGGCTTATGTGCTTGATGGACGTGCACAAGCCCCCCCTGGACAAGTTCGGGCGTTACCCCTACCAGAACTGGCGGCTCGGGCGGGTGGGGACTCCCGAAGAGGACGCGTGGATGGCGGAGGCGGGGATGTTTGGTGCGCCTTCGGATGAGGTGGTGAAGAAGATAAGGCAAGATGTCGAGAATGGAGTATGGACGCCTCTGGGAAGTGGGCCAGAGTGATACTTTGAAGTTAGGTATCTCTGATCGCTCACTTACGCCGCTGGTTTGTCTTCAAGCACTGTGAGTGGGATCGGGTGCACAAAGAAAAGAAAATCCATAATTACCTAGGTCATCAAAAACAATTTATCAATGGCTTTCTTTTCCCTTCTTTCCTTTTTTCTTCTTCTTTGCAAGTACATGTTCTATTTGCTAAGAAAAAAGACCACATGCTGATATCAATCCTCGAATTCAGACTGACTGGTACAACGTCAGCAATCAAAGCTCTCCCGAAAACACAGGCTCTACTTAACCCCTAGGATTAAAAAAGTCTACCCCGTTTATGCCCCATTCCATAGCAGTGCCGTATACTAGCCAACTAGAAAATTTGGAGGGAACAGCCGACTTTAGTGTGCTAAGTCAACTGATTGACATCGCTGACTCGACCAGGAACCCGGCCCAAAGCCCGAAGTCTCCCCTAATCCAGGAACATATCATACCCCGTGAACTACCTTAGAGTCGTCGATCCTATTCTCAGGTGACTTTTCTGCATATCAAAGAGGGGAAGAAAAGGAACAGAAAAAAACAAGACAGGAGGTAGGGTTCTCCATGCGGATATGCAAGACCGTTGGCTTCTAGCTGTATGCTAGAACAAACTCTGTTACCCACATCGACCACGAATGGCTTCTTGTGTCTTATGCTAAGGAGTCCCTAGCAAAGGGGCTCCAAAAAATAGCGAGTCATTACCACGTGTATAACATTGTTCAGTGTCGGAAATACGAGCCAGTGTAAGACCCTAGAGGAAGAGGGTGTTATAGTTGTGAGGATTTTGGTGAACTAGGAGGACGGGCCTCAGGCTAAGCCTTTTACACCCCCCAGAGTACGTATAACACCTTCCTCAGTATACCCACCAACTCATAGACCTAGAATCAAGAGCCGGTCTAGAAGGCGCTTTAGTTTCTATGTTGTGGACTCAGCTGGTTCAGCCCCGGTGTAAATGGCGTGGAACTCCCCTCAAGAGGGGATATCTAGTGTCGTATGGTGGTAGATATAAGTTGAGATGCCGTTCGAAAATTTCCTTCGTTTCATCCACACGACCTATCTGCCACCTATCGTTGCTTGTAAGGTTTTATAGAGATTATATCTCTAGAAGAACCGACCTAAGAAACGTTCAACTCTCACCCTAGATGAACGATTTACTTTGCTTAGCGAAACTGTATAATCTGCATTACGACGCTTAGTAGATAAGGCCGGCTTAACTCAAAACCACCTCACAGCCACCACTATGGGACTAGCGCTCAAACTCAAAGAAGTCCTGGGCGACTACAAGAACCGCCGCAACAGCTCGAGCACAGCCCAGGCCTCGCTCTACCGCGGCAACGACGTGCCCCGGACACCTACCTCCTTTCGCACCGACGTGTTCCCACGTCCCAACAACGACAGTAAAGCCAGTGTTAACAACAAAGAGCGTTGGATAGGACTTCCGCCTCCCGACGAGGAACTCAGTCCCACGACCTCCAAGTTCGGCGCTGAGTCCCGGGGTTCCGGCCACAACATCAGCCCACGCCAACAGCAGCACCAATATGGCCAGCCGGGCGAGGAAGACGAAGACGCGAGAGAAGAAGTCTGGCCGCGGGTGACCGGGCTGCGGAAGCCGAACCACGCCGCCGACCCGCTGTACCACCAGCGGCACTACAGGCACTACCTACACCCGAAGCCGCCCGCCTCGCAGGCGTCCTCGTCCTCGCTGAAGAACACCAAGAAGAGGAACAAGCTCCAGAAGAACGGCAGCAGCAACAGCAGCACGCAGAGCCTGCACCTGCACACCAAGCTCCTCCCGCCCACGCCCCCGGAAGAAGCCGAATCCAGGGAGGGTACGTCCTTCTTCCGGTCGAGCCACAGCTCCAAGCCGAGCACCAGCTCGGCATCCTCCTCCTACCGGCGGCACAAGCCCGGCTCCTCGACCTCCTCCTCGGTGTCCTTCTTCCCGTGGCGGCGTCCACGGCGCGGCACCGGCGCCACAGCCGCGACCAGCACGACGGCCAGCAGCAGTTTCTCCAAGCCGCGGGGACGCTGCGCCGACGACGACGACCAGCCTCTCTACCCATCGTCGCTCGCGCCGGAGCCGCGCCAGCGCGCGCTCCGCGAGACGATCCCCTCGTCGGCCGTGTTCGGGGCGGACATATGGGGCCCCGCCACCGCCGCCCCTATCCCCGCGCCCGTGCCCCGCACCCCCGAGCGCGGGTCCATCATCGTCGGCATCGAGCAGGACCTCTCCGCGTCCCCGCCTCCCCCGCCGCAGCCCAGCTACTACAACATCGAGTACATCCCGCCGCCGATCCCGCGCAGCGCGCGGCGGCGGGGGGGCGGGCACCTGCCGAAAGACTCGTTGGGGTCGATTAGCCGGCGGCCGGGGGGCCCGTCTTCTCGGGTGGTAGGCGGGGCGATCAACGAGGGTTCGGATTCGTCGTCGTCGTCGCGGGTGAGCACGGGTGCGGTGGGTGGGATGGGGCCGGGTACGAGTAGGGGTGCGAGTGCGAGTATGGGGGTGAGGATCGTGCATCGGTGTGAGTGCTGTGGGGTGGAGAACGATATTAGTAGGTATTTCTGGGAGGAGGTTAGGTATGGGTGGTTGTGAGGGGTGGCCGGGTCGACAATGATGAGAACAGTTCTTAACTATGTACGGTACTTATTAAGTGATGGGACTTGCGTTGTGTAAATATTTAGGTTATATGGGGAGTATATATCGGATTTGAATTTATGTGTAGATGAATATTACAATGCTATCGCAAGGATATGTGGAAAAGGACAAGCAATAGATAGACATTGTTTGCAGTGCATTATAACATCTAGAAAGCTCATACAGCATGCAATTGACCCGAAACCCCCCTTATTACCAACTAAATTAAATCTTCATAGTTCCCTCATTCACCAAAAACACCAGCCAAAGTCATGCATTATATTTCCGAGAACATGAAAAACGATAAAACGACAAACTTGCGGGGTATCAAACGATGAATATTAAAACGGCTAGCGGGGCCCGAGATGCAGTAAAGTGTTCTCGAGCGTGACGCGGGTAAGGGGTATATGTATGTTGTATAAATATAGATCATAAGGCCCGTGGTAAGAACGTATATGCTCGTCCCGTGCAGATATAGTGTTTTTGGTCACGTTTATGCGTAAGACATCCCGAATCGCCCATGCACGAAACTAACAAAAAAAAACATATTAATAGTCAGATTGGTCCTTTCTTTATTTCCATCTCTCTTTTAAATCACGGTTATTCGGGCGTAGTTTTCTCGTTGCTTGAACTGCTCGCTTCAGCAGGAGCTGATGTCGAGGCTTGTGCCGACGCCGGGGCCTTCTCGACCTGTCTCGGCGAGAGAGGTGCGGTTGCAGGTGCAGTAGTAGCGGTGGGAACGGGTGCAGCAGCGGAGACAGGCATTGGCATAGGGGCCGGAGCATAAAAACCATATAGGCTCTGATGATTCTGCATCGCCTGCTTTGCCTCCGCAGTCTGTGCCATCGGCTGTCCAGGGGCAGCAGCGGCAGCACTGAAATGGGCCTGTTGCGGGAAGGCCATCGGCTGGACGGGATACTGGTAATATGGCATAGGCATCATACCCGGCTGGGGCGGCGGGGCGCCGTAGTACACGGCCTGTCCGGGAGGTGCTAGGACAACGCCGGCTGGCTTGAGAAGGTTCCGCTTGTGAGTATCAATGCAGGCCAAGACGAAGAGTACGAAGTGGTTGATAAGTGTAAGGATGAACATAGCAATCAAGGCACGTATTGTGGGCTATAGGGCAGAGGCAGTTAGTACCTATATCAGGGGTACCTATAAAGGATCGGAGAGGTTAGGCAAGAAAACATACCAGATAATTCCAGTAGTAATAATCGGTAGGCGTATAGTCGTCACAATACCGGTAACGGTAACTGCTGGTATACCCAACGCGGTAGCTACTGTCGTCATCGTCTCCCGAGTCGGTACACCTCTCTAGGGCATTGGCCACTACCAGATACAATGAGACGGTGATTAGGACGGCGAAGATGCAGGCCAGCCAGAAGAGCAGATGCAGAGCGACATGAGCGCCGGGGTGAATCCCCCGTTGTGTATCTTTGCGCACACGCACGCAGTAGGTAATTAGTTCGGCCGTGTTCCAGATGATAGCCGCGACGGCAATAGGGATCGCGTAATATGCAGCACCCTCCCCTGCGCCAGTGTCGCTGAGAAGTATACTGCTCAGCGCGATAATGATGATGGAGAGCACCGAGGATAACACGGTTAGGCCAAGCCGAGTCGCAATGTATCTCTGGCTCTGTTTGGGCAGCACGCGTACCGGTTGGGTGTACTGGTACGGCTGTGGTGGGCAGGCTACAGGAGCGTAATGCGTCCCGGCCTGCTGTTGACGCTGTTGTTGATTTGCAGCGTTGACTGGGCGAGCTGGAAGTGGTGGTGGTGGCGCCTCTTCTCCATTTCCCCTAGTTGAACTTCCTTGTGGGCTACTTGGCTCAATTGGCGAGACCTCATGTGAACTTCTTGGTGCCGCGTCGTTTGACGACTGTGCAGTTGGTTCTTGAGCCATGGTGATGGTGTAATGGTGTTATTGTCTAAGTGTGTATAGAGTCGCGACTTGGAAAGGAATAATATCCCACCCCCTTTGCGGATACGCAAAGTTCTTATTAGATAGAAATCCTGCAAATTAACTTGAGTAAATACTAAAATAAAGTAATAAAGTAAAAAGAAGAGAAGAAATATTAGATCAACTTTGGAATATGTAAAAACGATTGTAAATATTTTTCAGTGTTGGTAACGAGCGACAGTGAGGTGACGATAATAAAGAAATATGATTGTTGCGTATAAGTCCGTGTGTAAGAACAGGAACGAGAAGGGAAAAAAAGATCGGCACTGGAGAAAAGGCGGGAGACGGAAGGAATAAAAAGCCAAAACGGCTGTTGCCTATGATCTCTCCTTTGGTACCTTTGTATCGTACCTAGGTATTGTTGTACAGAACCGTACCTAACCCATGAGAGATGAATTGCGGCACAGCTGAAGAAAAACCAGATGTCTCTTTCTTTTTTAGTTGTCTTAAAATATCTTAAGGGTGAGTGCCAAGCTTTTTTCTCCCTTCCTTCCTCCAGGTCCAGACCTTGTCCATTGCTTAATTTTGCTTAGTTTCGCTTAATATCTTAATTCAGCCTTACATATCTCATGTTACTATGGCCCATCTAGTCTGCTGCCTCCTTTGCCAAGGAGCTTGCCTCCCTTACCATCGCCGGCGTAGTGACAGAAACGGGAATCTCATCACCGTCCTTTCATATAGTACGTTCCTTTCAACCAGTTTGCCGTCTCTTTGTTTGGCGCTTAAAGTGAGGGACTTCCATTTATCTAACTTGACTTGAATTAAGTGAGGCCGACACTGTGAATGAATATGTAATGATTTATTTATTTATTTTCAGATACATATAACATCATAGTGACTATATTAGCGCTGGGTTAACTCTATCTTGTATCAATTGCTGCTAGCTTGTCAAACAGCAATTTAAGATATGTATGCAGTGTAACTTACTTCATGCTCTAACTACCTAATTGAGTAGTTTTACTCTTTTCTGCCACATTGAAGTAAAAGAGAGCTACGGAGGTCCACAAAGAACATCACGTTTCCCTCCGATGCTATATGTATTTACTCAATTATAGTCTCAAAATAGTATATAGTAGAACATTATATTCAAATTTATAGAGGCGATGGGTTACTTCGTTATAACCTTGAAGTCGTGGATTAATACTTCATGTATCTATAATATTGATACCCACATTGTTGTATACACTAGTGATTTCTCAGTAAGTTGCCTCTGTAAAATCGTGTGTACACTTTCAGTTCATATAGCATTCTTTAACTACTGGTAGTATTAGTAATATATCCATCATTATCAAGAACTTCGTTTTCTATAGAAGTATAGGTCATCATATAGCAATGAACCATCTCAGAGACTGGAAAGTTGATATTGACTAAGGTTAGATCACATCTAGTGTGCTAACTATGAAGTAGTCTACTAAGGCAGTCCATATCTCCAATCCAATACCGCGGCAGAACTGCGGGACAGGGGCTCAGGGGGGGTTTTTACTCGCCCCACTATAAAGTCACAAAATTTGTGCCTCGCTGAAATGGATCGCTCTATTGCTCTCATTCCTGCTTGCATGCTTGTTCTCAATGCCTCCCTACCTCCTAACGCATATCTAAAACCCCTGAAACAACCACAGACAAAACATTTTGAAGCCTTTCCGATTCGCCAAACATGGGTCGACCAAAGCGTGATGTCCGTGCTGCAGCTGAAAAGTCCACTACTCCTCCGGATCAGCTCACAGATACTCAGTCACTCGCTAGAGTGATAAAGGCCGAAGGCAACAGTCTTTATAGCTGTGCTTTGCCTGATCAGCGCACCGTCCTCGCCGAGCTTGCCACGCGTTTCCGGAATACTATATGGATCAAGCGCGGCGGATACGTCCTAGTAGACCTGATAACCCCCAAAGAGCAAAAGAACAAGGTAGAAGGCGAGATTGTGAATGTCGTCCGCGAGGAAAAGGAATGGCGCAAACAAAGCTACTGGTGACTATATTCCATTGTCGCGTAAAACTTCCCATCGGCGAGCTAACTCGGGTCATAGGCCAAAGGAGTTTGCCAAGTTCACTTACGATAGTGAAGACGATGAGGAATCCACGGTTGGCAGAATGCCACCGTCAGATTCCGAGGATGAGGATTGAATGCTTGCTCGTCCCGATTCGCTCAGTCGTTCTTACGTTCACGTGAAGACGAGGGTGGGATAGGTGCCGTGAGAGTCTCATCTTTTTGCAGCGCCATTAGAGCAACAGTCGTGGCCATCGTACTGACGACAACAGCCGAACTAACAGGCGTGCTTGGAAACACATTCCATGCCCACTCTTGGAGTGCCCAGAGACCATATTGGACTATTGGGTTCGCTCCACTACGCCACAGAAGGTACGGCGTAGACCAGGCGAGGTACGAATAGAACTGGTAGTGGAGGGACCGTGCAAAGAGAAGTCCGATCACATTTGCGGAGAGTATAGTGGTCATGACATACTGGGGAGTGATCCTCAATGCGATCCAAGGCTCCTCATGGGGACTGAAAGGAGAGGTCACCTGCAATATAGGCACAATAATCGCAGATAAGGACTTACCAGAGGGCTTTAGCCACTTGTTTGCGATAAATCCTGCCAGAACTAAAGCATGCAGGGCAAGAAGGGTTAACGCGAAGGGGCGGCTTAGGAAGGTTTCCTCCCCGACGAAGCGCCAGTTGACGGTCCACTTAAACAAGAACTGTCGCGACAGCTCAAATGCGCGGGATAGATAACCTTTCCAGTTTTCTTGGAGGAACGGGCGCGCAATGACGAATTGAATCTGAGCCATGATGGCAGCCATCTGCAGACTTCCAGAAAACCCCCTGCCCAGGAGAAGTATAACGCCTACAGCTGGCAAGACGAGGAGCAACGACATCTTGATCCCTAAACCCCATGCGTACGTGATGGTCCCGAGCGTCCAGGCATGCCGTTGGAAGAGGAATATGCTCAGCCAGAGGAAGAAGACGGCGAAGCAATCATTAAAGCAACGCAGGACAAAGATGCTGTGCAGTCGCTTCGATAATATCAATAAAGGAAAGACGTAAGGAGGGACCTAAGTATTAGATAGTTATGGTCAGCAACCCACAGCACCCTAATTCCAATGATCAGAAGACATGATGGCCCCGTACCTTGGCTTTCCAGTAGCAGGCCATTACTAGAGCCAGAGTGGCCATGTAGAACACAGCGAACAACTGCTGTGCCAAGTGTATATCTTTTCCCTCATCTGTCAGGTGGTATAGCGCTGTGTAGATGTAGACGTGGGCTGCCGGGTAGACTAGCGGACCCGTTCCGCCTTTAATGACGGTGTAATCGCGTTCGCCGGCCACGTACTGAGACACTTGTTCCATGTAGGCTTTCCAATCAATTTCCGTGTCTTTTTCCGTCGAAGGTGATTAGCATTGACCCATACCAGAGAACACCGGACATGAGACTCACATGGGATCTTCCAGATGATGCCGGCGCATAACACGGCATCGAGCAGGAAAAGACCCGGAGGTATAAGCCGTGCCAGGGCGCGATTACGGCCATTGGCAATGTCAAGCACCCAGTGCACCGCTTGCGAAACTATGCCACGCTCGTTGCTTGCCATCCCCGCGATATCGGCAGCTTGGGTTTGGGAGGGTTTTCAAATGCGATGTGGCGGTTCAAAAGGTTGTCGCATTGGATTGAGTTGAATTGGATGAATTGGAATAAGAGCTTAGACAACCTCAATTGGAGCGAGCCTGGCTCCAAGCTGGCCTAAGTAGTCGTAATCAATTATTAAAGTTATCTTATCGATTAACAGATCCTACCCCAATAGTGTAAGTAGATAGTTACGCAGTTAAGCAATTAAGCAGATCAACATCAATTGGAAACTATAACCTCTTTAAATGCATACCTTGTTAATTCATATTCCCTTCCCCCTGACTGGCCTTCTCCCTTTTCTATCACCATATCCTCCCTCCGAATTCATCAGTATTGAAGAATCATATGAAGATAGGCAAAAATGAAACCAGATATATATAATTAATTTGTACCGTAATCATTATATATGTATCAATCTATAATATTAGTGTATATAACCTCATACGCCATGTCTCTCAGTTTAGATCAAGTAAGATAGACATATATCCTACAGCTTCGATTTGTTGAGAACTTCGTCAACAAGCCCAACCACGTCCTGCGCGCAGCCATACGATCCCTGGTAACCCCAGCCAGCATGACCGTAGTTGTGCACCACCCAAGTACCGTCAATCTTCTCCTTCTCGATCCTCACACCCCCCTCCCTGTATGGCCGCAGTCCAACCCCATGGCGGACGATGTCTAGGCCCTTCACACCTTGGCCGTTGGTAAGCTCCGGCATCATCTCGGTTGCCCGTCGCATGATGCGCATGGCGATGTTCGGGTCGGGCTGGCTCTCCCATTGGCCCTTCGCGTACGTGCCGCCCAGAACCGTGCCACCACCTGCAGCTCTGGTCATGATGTAGCACAGCTCGTCAGGGGCGTCGTCCGTCCCCGACTTGGTCAACATGTATGGCGTCTCGTTCCTGACCACCACCACCTGACCCCGGACAGGTACCACTTTCTGATCCATCACACCTCCGAGCCTGCAGGCCATCAGACCCGTCGTGTTCACGATAACATCGACCTTCCCGCCCGTGTGGCCCATGCTCGCTGCATCCGAGATGTGCTTCAGGTGCCCACGGCGGAACACAACCCCGTTCTTCCGGCACTGCCCCACGAGCCATGGTAGGTAGATCATCACATTGATGCACAAGGACCCGAACTCGCTACCGGACGCTATGCCCTCGGGCAACTCGTCCTTAGACAAGTCGCGGAAGTCATCGAACAGCGTCTTGTACCAAGGGTTCTCCTTGAATAAACCATCAAAGTTATAGTTGCCCGATCTCAGTTTCGCTAAGTCCTTCTCTCGACGATAAACACGTGATTCTATTCGCCCCTGTCAGACTTGGCCCCGCCGTCGATTGATCACGATGAATTCGCTATACTCACTTTGTAAGTGTATTCCGGCCTCGGGTACCTCCACTGCGAGCTTTCTCAGCTCCGGCCAAGTTCGGCGTTCCCATGTGCTGTGCTTTTCAATAGACATGCTACGCTAGATCAGCATATCGTTTTAGGCGTGGACAAATGCCATCTAAACCAACTACTTACGGTAATACATTAGCACCGGCAATCGGCGAGGCGTATTCTATATCATAGTCGCCAGGCATATGCTTGGCGACAACGGTGATAACGTTGCCTTCCTGCTTAGACAACAAGTAGGCCGATGTCAGGCCAGACACGCCGGCACTGTAAATTCGCGGTCAATCTCCGAGTCGGAATTGGCGGATCAGCGGAGCTATACTTACCCTACAACCACAATATTCGGCATCTTTATCTCCAAGCTGATTGCTCCCTTGGGTTGTGGTATTAATGTTGCCCTGTTCGTTGCAATTGCCTCTCTCTTTCTTATTCTCGCCTTAGTAAACTTGGGTTATGCCCCAAATATCTTATATCGGATTACTTGGCTATAGACTAGAGCTCCGAAAATGGGCTTCTGATTAGAGACTAGAGACGCGGGCTTTCATTTATAACCGGGGATGATAACAAATCGGCGTGGCGCCTTGGTAGTTTATAATTGAGAATTATCTAACGTTAACGTAGAAGCTTGATGACTCCACACAAGGCCCACGAAGCGGAGAACATTCTGCTCAACGGCTTCGGCTCAGATCGGAGCGATCGGCCTAGCTATCTATATCGGGATATCCCGAGACCGGAATCCTCCTCAATGGCTTTTACATATGAAATATGACATCCCCTAAGGCAAGAAACGTATATGTATGGACGCCTCTTTCATCCTTACATCCCGGGTTGTTCTGGACGGGGCCAGTGAGTACATCTCCGGTCCCGACGCGGAGCACACTTCTGACTGTCAACCGGACGAGATACCGATCTCGATCACAAGGTGTACTTATCTATGCCGATGATTCACACCGAAATGAAGCATGCGATGATTGCATGACAATCGCACGACTTAATTCTATAGTCGCAGTATAAACCACCGATTTGGAAATCGAGGGTTCTACGGCTTATGAATGCGGAACCTATACCTTCGGCGTGTAGCATCATTCGCTGACGCGATATAGGCTGTCGACTTGGCAATTCGGCAATTTCTTATAATCACGTTTGTCCTGTTTGAAACCCCTCTCCGATTGCATTAATTTCTCAAGCGCCGTAAACAATATTGACCATTATTTCAAGATACAAAAGAAACTACGAACCCCGTGTTTAAGCCCGTTCATTATATTTTTTACAAGATAGCGCAATTGACTAGGATGTGGAATGGGTTGAGCTGGCTCATAGAAACTTCTTATACTCACTTAGACCTTATCATATTCGGCATTATCCCTCCCTTTATGTGTATAATACACAGAATAACTGCTAGAAAAGAAATACCGATTAATAGGTTTACCTGGGGTTAGGACAATATCATACTATGGACATGCTCTACTGCTCCGAGGTGAGTGAGGTATATGTGACAAGGCAATCTAAGAGCGTATGGCGGTCCTCCTTTTCATCAAAAGCAAATCTCATCCACTTCACTACAATTCCGAGTTTTATGAACTCATTTCATCCAATGTAACTCTAGCCAGCACTTAAGAGTAAAAGGAGTCATTGTTTACTAGTTAAAACATCCTATGTGTTACTGCCAAGGACGTTACGGCTCATGCATGAGGCCTTGATATCGCGACGACTATAAACCCTACCTACGTACGAACCCACATCTTGTAATACCAAAGGAGGATTCCGGGGTTAGAAAACCTCCTTTCATTCGTGCAGCAATATCCGAACCGTGGCACCGGACCCGAAATAATAGGTACGGATCCCGGACCCCGGACCTAGTAAGTCAGCCACGCTGCCACCTACTCAACCAACAATAAATACTATATGGATTAGATAGATGAGAGAAACGATCATACATGGTTTTATATATAGTCAAAACGTCTTTCTTTGCTCCAATCTCTCCCCACTCAATGCATGGACCTAACCATCTCCTACGGGGAGGGATGAGGGGAGTAATGTGTGAGCAGGGGCATGTGTATATACTTATTGCAAATGGAATAATAAAGATGAAGAATTTTTAATGTATTCGATATATTAAACAACAGTGTACATATCCTAGCTACTGGTGTTCATATCGGGGTACTCTCTCCCATCTACACTTTACGACCTCCTTATATCAGAAATATATACCTTTTCCCCCTTCTATTCTTCGCTTTCTACCTCCCATTAGCATCTCTACAAAGGAAAAATCACAGAGTCTAGGTCATCTACCTATATGTGCAACATTAATTAGATACACATGTCACAGTTGAGCACGACAAAGTCTCCTCTCGTCGAGTCGTACATCTCATACCTATCACCCCCCTACTCCCTGCTTCCGGAACTTCACCATCACGCTCTACATCACCAAGCCGACCTTGTCCTTATTTTAGAAAGATCCGAACTTACTTTACATAGTCACACATCTAATCGGTTTTTTCTTTTTTTTTAAAAAGGGTGTATATGGGTAACCCCCTCCCCTCCTTCCCTCCCAAATCTTTTCCATGCACCCCAACCCCCCAAATCCAAATTCCCGGATTATTACCCATCGCCCCTCACCCTCTCCCTGATGCCCCGAGACCCTTTGCCCCCCCCCTTCCCTCTTCTTCCCCCCGGCGCCGGGCGCCAGGAAATGGAGGTCACATGCCGCCGTCGAGGGACGGGACGCGCGGGTAGCGCGTAAGTAGAAACGATGGGTAGGCTAGTAGGCTATTCTTCTCAGTGGCCCCCCTGCCACCCCTTCCTCTGCGCTACTACTGCGCACGGGAACGTGTATGTGCGTGTGGTTGTAGTGGGCAGGAGTCTAATAGGATGGGCTTAAGTCGAGGAGATTGGGATTGGGTATGCGGATCTAGAGGGGGGTCATCTTCATGTCAGGGAGGGAGGTTGGTTACGTCGTAGTCGACGATGGGAGCTACAGTCTTTTTTTTTTTTTTTGATATTCCGATACTACGTATTTACCCCCTTCTCCCGCGCTTCTTGCCTTTTTCTTCATTTTTTCTTGTCTCTTTCTCATAGATACTCATGTAACCTATAGGGAACCCTTGTCATGCCACGCTTGCTTACGAGGTAAGGGGTAGGGAAAGCGGGTAGTATATCAGACCATCGTGAGTTTATACCGGCGTACAGGTTAGCTTCCCCTCAGAAATGCAACTAACACCCTAGTTTATTATTCGTGGTGCAATAGATAAGAAACACATTCACGTGAAAAGCGTAAGAAGGGTAAAGGGGAGGGGGGAGCGCCATCGGGTTTCGAGAGGATCTAATTAGTGAAATTTTTGAATCTGCGAACACGCATGACATCCGAAATTCCGTCTTTTCTTATCCTTTCATAGGCTGGTTAGAATAATTTTTGTCTGTCTTGGACTTTTTTGCTCTTACTCATACGCTAATCCTGCCCGTCCATCGACTTATATCAGTCCTGTAGGTAAGTCATATATATAGCGGACACGTCCTACGAGTCCGCATCCCGCACCCCTTCACAGCAAAGTTCACCGTATAAGCTCGAGGGTAGATCTGCGATCTTCGGCCGTGAGATGATTTCTGGGATGTAACTAGCTAGCTGATCAATGATACTCTCCTACAATCTACACAAGAGACGCTTTTGTTGTACTGGCGTCAGCCGGTAAGGGGTGAAAAGAAAGCACCTACGAGTTTCAGACAGGTGGTAAAAGCAGTCCGAAGGGCCTGGATGGTTCTGTCCTTGAGCTCCACTGCAATAAACGAAGAGATGCTCAACACGCTATGCCATCAGAAAAAGAAAGAGGTGGAATGAAACAAGGACAGCAGTAATAATAGCAGTAATATACATACAACCCCATCTAAGAAAGTACCCAGCGTATTGCGTGATGAGGATTAACACACCTACATACATACACATAAGCAAGTCAGAAACACAATATAGATACACGCATACCTCCTCTCATCTCCCCACTACTACTACTAAGGAGAAGTACCGAACGGTTTTTTTTCGACCCTGGGTTTTCTATGGCCGGACGTGACCCTATCATTACTCCGACCTCTCCATATTTAGTTTCGTGTGCATACACGGCGAGCACGTCGGGCTGGGCCGGACCCGCCAGTCAGGCTCAGATCGACTGACAGACGGAGTGATAGACTGACTGACTGACTACTTAGCTGATAGACTATGCATGTACATATTGATATGTACATGAGCCGGTAATTTAGTAGGTATGCATATCAATTCGCTTGGTGGGGGACGGGAAGTTGCCAAGGAGGTTGGTTTTCTAGTGTACTAGTCTATCGCGGCATTTCGCACGTTTCTAGCCCTCTAGCTTGATTCGATGACAGAGACCGCAAGAATGGAGGAAGAAAGGGGGGTGATGCAAGTTGACTAAGAAGGTAACGGAGAAGAGGTTGCTGCTTAGGTGACCAGGGAGGGTAGATGTTTTCCTTCTAAGACCTCAATTTTACATATTACGCTTGCTATTCGACTACATCTCACCATGCTTTAAATAGCATTTTTTCTTATATACAAGCTGAGGCTAGACCACACTGAGGTGGGAGAGGCATATTATTATCCAGAACTTGGCGGGATGGACTCAGGACTCTCTGGGCAGTCAACGATCACGATGAATTGACCGAGGAAGGCTGGCTAGCCGGCGCGTGGGTCTAAGTCGCACGCATGTCAGCCGGCTGACGGAACGTATTGTGTTAACAGGTAATATATAATATACACAATAGGACGTAGTCGCATGAGGTTCGCAGATGCACCTACGTGCCTGCCTCGTATATGTACTGGTATCCTACAGGAGAATAAGAAAGAAGACGACACGTTTCATGTTTCTTAATCTATCAACTTGATCATCTAACCTCATATTTGACAACTGACACCTATCTAATGTTATTGGGAGAGGCATGGAGGGAGGTTGTGGAAAGGGGGGGGACGGAAATACGGGCAGGTAGTATTATACTATGCTGTGGCCGGCATAAGAGTGAGAATAGGGAAAGGGGCAAAAGGGGGAGGGATCTGAGTAGCCACATGGCACAGTATGCGCAAATTAAGCCCGAGTACTGTTAGACTAGGCCGACTTCCCGGTTTTTTCCACTGCCGCGGGCTTATAATTACGTTGCAGTGCCGTCTGTCGTTTATAATTATATTGGTAAGACAGCTTGGTCAGGTAAGTAAGTAGGTAGGTAAGTGTGATATTACTTGAAGTTTAGGCGAGTATGTCTGTCCGTACGTATGTAATGTAGACTATCCACAGACGTTATGCGTGTGTGCTGTACCGCGGACTATGTAGCTACTCCCATTCCGAGGCTGTGGTTGGCTCGCATGCTAGTTGATGCGTTTTGCATACATAGAATAACCGCCAGCAAAAACGAAATGTCCATTATCCTACTTCATTCTTCCAATGGCTAGAGGTCTTCCCCTCACCCCCTTTTTTCTCCATGGAACCAGCACGTTGGGAGCTGGGAAATGGAGGCGGTAAGACTTGGGATTTGTTACAGATATGTACCGACAGAAGTAGGTGGAGGTAGGTAATACGTATAACTATATATATATAGATATAGAGCTACATATGTACGCGGATGGAGTTCTACCTTTTGCCCGCAATTTCTATAGAGATACATGTAGCTGCTAATGATTGGGACAGGTTCATGAGTCCGTATTCCCCGGGGACCCAGAGCCATTGCGAATGGAGAAGGGGGGTTATAGTCATACGACAGATACATTCAAAAAGATGGATTTATCATTACTATGGGATCTTCTCTGCCCTCTCACCCGTTCTCCCCGAACGATAGATCGTTTTACTTTTATTGACCATTATATACAGTATGTGGTATAGTGGGAAATGCAAGACGCAGCTGCAGTGGTCAACCCGACCGACCGCCTATTGGGGGCTCGCTCGGACTTATCACTAAGAGGGATCCACCGAGATGCGTTTCCTTTTTGCTGCTCTAATCTGCATTAAGATGCAAACGTAGGTGAGGTAGCAGCGATTATGGTAGGCGGTATGTATGCGAGCAAGCAGGTAAAATCCGCACGCGATGTTGGGGGAGCCGAGTGAGCGGGAAGGAGAAAAGGGGGGGTCAGAAACCACCCCGCCGGGTCAGGAGAACAGTTCTTGTCTTTCTCTTCCACAACATAGACCGAGGAAGGTAGGGACTAAGCTGCACCGGCAGGATGCCAGCTGCTCTCCTCATTTGCTTGACATATATGCAGAGGTTTCTGTAAGTGGAAACCTGTCTTGGCTCATTTTATTTGACGTGGCGTCACAGTCCCAAGGAACAGCGGGTGGCGCCATGTTGTCAAGTAGAAGGGAAACAAAGGGACGAAAATGATAGAAGGGTTCGAGTTTTAACACGGTAGACATAAACCCAGCCGGTCGGATACACGCATGAGTCAAGTCAGCCTGACGGGTTGGGTTGGCGGGATCATCATATGCGAGTGATATCGAGCATCCTGCGGTGCAACCCAGAGTGACCCTGCTAAAAAGGGTAGTGGAGAGAGTGGTTGCGCTACTACTGGACAATACGACCTTCGCGATTCAGAGCGGGGATGGTTTGTGGGCAAGTAGTACGCACGGTATGCAGTGCGGAGGGTCAGCCATTGCCACCAGTTTGGATTACTCAAATGCAAGAGGCTGCCGTGATACCCTAGGTGGTAAAAAACCCTGGACGACGAAGCGTAGTATGGAGAGGGAGAGGTCTTCTACATCATCGATGTCAGATTTCACAATTCCAACACCAAAGGGTGAAAGTAAGGTGTAAGGCATGCAGTAGGCTCTGACAAGCTCTGTAGTTATTCAAGATGTAGGTACACGTCATGCGTAGTTGATAGGTAAAGGTAGGTAGGGTAAGGGTCCCGCTTGTTGAAGCATCTTCACATTGCTGCTCATCGCCTAATTCCCCCAACACCGATTGACCTCCCTATCTGTCCGACCTGTTGGGAGAAGACGCAGAAATACCTTGTCCAAGTCCCCATTACGGAGGGGGAGAGATAATAAAGACAATGCTAGAGAGATAGAGAGATCGAGAGGATATAACAAGTAAATGCATATTTTAGTATGGTATAAGATGCCGCTCGTGTCGTCGTGTGTATCGTATTGCAAATGAGCAAAATAATAGTAATAATGAGAAGGAAAAAAAGCTGCCGTCATCCGAGACGTAGTAGGTACAAGTACGAAATTTCCGGAACACGAACTGTATGTAGTGCAAGTAAGTCTAGACATATCTCGCAGTCGTGGTTCGATGCAATGCTCGCTCGTGATATCATGACAGCCGGCTTGCTTAACCGATCTAATGGTATGATGTTTGGTAACCTTCTATGATATCCTCCGTCATCGGAAAATCGGATCAGGGTAAAAGTAAAAGAGAAAAGTCGAAAGAGTTCAGCTGTCACTTGTTTTCAACTCTGCCATACGGGCGCGCAAGTTTTCTAGAACATCGGGGTCAGGCTCAGGTTCGACCTTTTTCGGTTTCACCCGTTGACACTGAGCACACTTCTTGTGTGAGCAGTTCGGGCATTCGGCTCCGTCGCCCACGTTTGGCGGGAATTTCTTGCGGCATTCGTGACAACTATAGATGCCCTTGAATTTCTGACCAGGCTCGTCATTAGGATACCCATATGGATACTTGTCCCTCGCATCCCTAAAAGTATAAGTTAGTAGAGAAAATATATAGCGGCCGATGCGGTCGAAAGAACTTACGGGTTTCTGGGGCAATCGTCACAGCGCCTGTGACCGCAGTTGTCGCATGTCCTAGGCTGCTTGGAGCCCGAGGTGATGAGATTATTACAAACATGGCATGTTCTTCGAACACGCATTCGGGGTCGACCCTTGAAAACCAAATCCTGGCCACCGGTCTTACCAGGGCGCTTCAAGACGATCTTTTGGGGTGAGTAGTCGTAGCTCGGGATGATGGGAGCCATTTCCTTGTGCTTCTGGATGAGGGCCTCTCTCCTCTCCCGGTTGGCCTGCCGTCCAGCTTCGTCACGCTTCACAGGGTATCGAGTACACTGCTTGCAACGAGTGTGCTGGCACTTGGCACATTGGTTGTTTGCCCCGAACTGGGAGTGACACCGGTGACACTCGCGGTGGATCCGCATACGAACGGCCTTATCAACTCGCAGCACATCTCCCTCGGTTGTATGCCATTCGTTGGGCTTGATCTCCAAGCCAAACCTGGTGCCCAACTTCTTCGCCCGTTCCTCATGAATCTGTATTCTGGGAATCCTGGTGGCCCCTTCATACTCAGGCGTCCTTCTTACTACTGCGGCAGGAGTAGTAGCAGCAGCAGCAGCAGCAGCAGCAGCAGGCAGCGGGCTTCATACTTGTTAGCAATATTCACAAGGCAGTGTCAAAGACTGCAATGTACCTTAGTAATGGAGCTCCCGCTACGGGTCCCCCTGCCTCTTCCCCGGCCCCGGCCGCGGTGCCGGCACCCTTCTTAGAACGATCCTTCCTGAAGACGGTCTTCACCCGATATAAGACCCTCCCCATGCCTTTCTTTCCCTTGCCCTCGGCGGGCGCAGCAGCCGGTGAACTCATGGTTTCGTTTTCGATTTTGGTGGTCCGGTTTTCTTATGAGGTCCAGCACACTTTTGACATCCAATGACGTAGCGTGACGGGTTTTCTCAACTTGGTGACAATGCCGCGTGCGATTACACCTAATCGACGGGGCTTTCGTGTAGTGTAGTACGAGATAATTGAGGCTTGGTGTTGAGTTGCTATGTCGACAAAAGGCACTTGCAACGCCTCAGTACCAGGGAAAACCACATCCAACAAGTTAAGTAGTTTTCCAGACAAAGCAAGTTGATATATCTTCTTTTTTTCTCTTTTCCCTCCTCCTTTTCTTTTTCTTTTGTCTAATCTCGGGTAAGACTGAGTTCCTCGTACCCTACTAGGTATATCACACAAACGCCTTGGGAAGAATAATAAGAAAAACCGAAATATGTCAAGTCCCTCTGGAATTGGTAATTCTAAACAACCATCGTGAAAAATAATAAAGAACTGGAGGAAAAAAAAACCTGGGAATAATAATAATAATACGTATTTTGCTATCAGGTTTAGTTAATAATAATTATGATGGGGAAAAAAAAGAAAAGATGGCCGTCCAGGTCCAGGGAGATGGATCGTTTTTAATAAGAGAGGAATTTAAAGAAGGGTGGGAAGATTGAAAGATGGAATAATGGTAGGTTGCAGTAGTTTGTACCGACGCTAGGTCACCCCCAAGGTGAGGAATTGCATGATTGGATGATTGGACTATTTAGACGGATCATTGGATAACTTGTCCGGGCTAAGATTGACTAGCAGCATGTAGTAGTATGTAGGTACCTGCCATTGGTACATTTAACTGTAGAAGTTGCCAGCGAGAAGGAGTAGCTAACAAACTAAAGAACCCAGCCCAGCAAGCAAGCATCGTCTTGCTCCGCCCATGTGGGATACGTCTTTCTTGGCGGCATGTCGGACCCACATAACGACGAAACAATAGGTCATCTCGGTATGTCCCACGGCAAGGGGTAAACCCTTTTTAGCATCTTTTCTTTTTGTTTCTTGCTTCTTTTTCTTTTCTCTCTTTTCTTTGCTTTTTTTTTTTACTTCTTTTTTTTAATCCATCCGAACGGTGACAGGACCCTGGCTCCTGGGAATTGGGTTGGGTAATCTCTTTACCAGTAGCATCTTACCGTTTTCCCGGCGCAAAGTTACTCTGCATAGCGTTGTGCTGCTAAAGAAACCTTTGTCCGTTTCTGGCTTAGGTATTCTCTGATAAGCGCATCCAGCTATTCGGTACCCTGATCCCCAGGGTCTGGTACGTACTGTACACGACACCACTGGTAGACCGGCCAGGACCCAAAAACAGTAAATGTACTTTTTTATCAAGTATTTTAACTTGTTTAGGCAAGACAACGGTAAATGTGCAACATGGTTAGCATCACTAGTGTTCTGCTAATCTGCAGCTACTGCGTGTATGGAATGTCTATGCCTATGTCTACCTACCTAATGCTCAATCGATCGTTTCTCGTTTCTCGTACCAGCCATAGCTGGTGGGGAAGTACCAAGCCATGCTCTACGACGTCGCTATATGAAATAACCCATGATTCTCTGCAGAAAACGTTCTATCACACACTACACTAGGATACCGGTCGGTCGGACGATGGATTCCCAGTGGCGTGTTACCATTACGGAAATAATAAGGATCTGACTTGACACGCCAGCTCCCGGTAACCCTTCAATTGGTAGGTTGGTAGAGTACATCAACCTAGGCACTAGGTTCGAATTCATAGCCAAGTTAGTTGTATGTGTATCGCGAGTCAGGACGCTGCGAATACTACGTAATTCCCCGCACTTCCGGGGACAATTACATACATTACACTAAATAACAAAGTTTCCCAACTTACAAGAAGGTCTTGGTCCTTTCTTCTATTTGACCTTTTTTCTCTCCCGTTTTTCTCTTTTATCACTTTACAGTCTCCACAAATCTTTAATAATTAAAGCTAAAAGTATGGAAACTCAACCTTATTGTATCTAAGTTTAACCTGGGTACCTGAGTACTACCTGGGTAAATATAGCAGTTGCGGTAGGTGCCGAAACTTGGATGTTCCACTCAAGTAGGTTATAGGTTATAGTGTAGTGATACTGCAACTATTTTGGCCGGCCTAGAGGCCTGTTATGCGACCATACCACCCCTTATTAGTTTTTCATACTGGTTTTTTTATTTTCCAATTTTTTTTTTTTGCCTTTGCAGACAACAGCTATGCACAGGACTTTTCCTTCTCTCGTTCTTCTCTTAGATTTGATTCAAAGTTATGCAAGTAGGTAATAGTATATATGTTAGTTGGTTGGCTTGATGATTGTTTGTTTGTTTGTTTTATTGTTTAACGTTTAGGCTAGAGTGGCGTGTGCCTTTTTTTAGCAACCTTCTTAGAGGTATAAGACGTGGCAAGCTATAGGTATATTTATTTGCAAATATATTTACGTTTATAAAGCTATTTTTTACTTTAAGGGCTTATTATTTTTTAGTTAGTAGCTATTATAGGCTAATTTTGTTAACTTGTTATTATATAATTTTATTTTGTTATGTTGTTTTTAAAAAAGTTTTAAAAAGTTTTTTTTGTTTTTAAGTAGTGTTTTATGCTTTAATAAGCTATTGTTTAAGCTATATAACTATTATTTAATAAATAATAAATAATTTTAAAAACTTTTTTTATAACTTCGTGTTTTTTATTTATTTAAAATTAATTATTATAAAATAAAAGTATTAATTTTTTTATTATTTTATAGCTTTATAAAAGCTATTATTTTTAGCTTTTTGTTTTTACTTTTTAATATTACTTTTAATATTTATTATTTTTTTTTATTTTGTTAATTATAGCATTATTTTCTTTTAAGTTTAAAAAGCGGGCATATTTAATTAAAGTAATTTATAGCTATGTAAAATTTTTAAAATTTTAATAAGTTTTAAATTAGCTATATTTAATATGTATATTTATTATTTAAGTTAATAAGCTTTAATTAATATAGCTTTATTAAATAGCTATATTTACTTTATTTACTATTATTTAATTTTATTATAAGTTTTAAAAGTTTAAGCTAATTTTTTAACATTATTAAGTTATTAATATAGTATATTATATATTTTAAAGTTTTACGTTATATTTTTAATAAAAACAAAATATAAATATAATAAATTTTTAAGTTATAATATTAAAATTATTTATAATATTAATTATAGTTTTTATAAGTTAATATAATATTAAAGTATTAATTAAAAGTTTTTTTAAAAAATAAAAATACTTAAAAGCATTTTTTTAAGTTATAAATAATTTTTATAAATTAAAAACCGCTAAAAATATTAATATTTTTTTATTAATTATTTACTTAATTTTATATATAAAATTTAGCTATTGCTTTAATATTTATTGTAATTAGTGTTATATTAAAATCAATAAAGCCGTTAATAGTTTTTAACTTTGCAAAAAAGTTAACTTTTTCGTTACTTTTTATTTTGCAATAATTAAAGCTTTATTTAAAAGTTATATTATAAATTTTAATAAGCTTATAAATAATTATAAATATTTTTTAAAAAATAATTAAAGCGTTTTTTTAAGCGCTTTATATAATAGTTATATTATTTGCATATAAAGTAATTTAGTTTATAAAAAAACGTTTAACTATTTTTTATAAACTTTTAAAAGCTTTTAAAGCTTTAATATTAAATATTACTTTATAAATATTTATATTTTTATTAATTGCTATAACTTTTTTTAACCTTAATATATTATATATTTATAACTTAAGCTTTTTTTATTTTTAAACTTATTTAAAAATACTATAATTTTTTAAAAAGCTTTTATTATAAACTATTATATAAACAATTTAATTACTTTTTTTTTATTAATTTTTTTTATAAAGTTTATTTTAAAGCTTTTATTAAACTATAAAAAGTATAAAACATTACGTTTTATTAATAAAAAAAGCTAATTAATTAACTATAAGCTTATTAAAGCTTTTTATAGTTTTTTTGCTTTTTTGCCTTTAATTATTTTTTTAAAATAGTTTTAAAAGCTAATAAGTAATTTTTATATATTATTTATAATTTATATATATATTTATACTTAACTTAATTAAATGCTATTTTAACTATAAATATGCTTATTATTATAAATAATACATTTTTAAAAAACGTTTTTTATATTAAAAAAAAATTTTTAATTACTTTAATTAAAGCTTTTTATATTAATATTATATACTTTTTTAATTAAATATTAATAAGCTTTTAGCAAATATTAATTATTTTTTTAATAAAAGCTTTTTAACTTTTATACTATATTTTATTATTATATAGTAATATTAGCAATAAAATAGTTTTTGCTACTTTGTAAAAATTTATAGCAAAAAAACTTTTAGCTATAATAAATAAAGCTTTAATATAATTAAAAATTTTTATAGCTTTAATTATTTTTATTTTTATATACTTTTTATATTTTAACTTTTTATTTAAATATACTTTTAGCTATTTTAAAGCAATAAAAGCTTTTAAAGTATTAAAATTTTATATAAAAATAAGTTTAATTTTAATGCTATTTATTAAGTTAATAATTAAGTTAAATCGTTTTTTTTTAATAAAGTAAATAGCTTTTATTTTTTTTAAATTAAAAACTATTTTATTAAGTTTACTATATTTAAAAATTTTATTTACTTTTTTTTAAGTAGCTTTAATATTATTTATTAATATTTTTTATACATAAAAATTACTATATTATTAACGTATTTTTATTTAAAAAAAATTTTTTTATTAACTTATAAAAATATAGCATATATAGCATAAAAAATTAAAAAAAGCTTTAAAAAGTTTTATATATAACTTTTTTAAAAAATATAATAAAAGTTTTTAAACAAATAAATATTTAATAGCTTAATAAAAAGCTTTTAATTAACTTAATAGCAATATTTAGCTAGCTTTATTTTATTATTTTATTAAATAGTTTATTTTTTAAAAAAGCGTTAAAAACTTTTTAAATATTTAAAGTTATTAATATAGCTTTTTAACCGTTTATTAATGTTAGTTTTATATTATAAATAAAATTAATTATTAAGTTAATAATTAATTTTTTAAAAACTACTTTAATATATTAAAAGCTAATAAGTTTTATTTATAATATTATTTATATTATTTTTTTAATTATTACTTTTTTAAGCTTTTTTTTAAATATAATAGCAAAGCTATAAGTTTTTAAATTTTATAAGTAAAAAAGTCGGTTTTTTTAATTTTAAACATTATTATTATTTTTTTATTTTTTTATATAATAAAATAATAATTAAATATAAAACAATGTTTTAATAACTACTTATAATACTTTTTTATAATAAACTAAGCTACTTTAAAATATTTAATAATAATAGCGTTAATTTTTAAAGTTATTAATAATACTTTAATAGCATATTTCTTTGCTTTTTTTATTATTATATTAATATTTTAAAATAATTATGTTATAAGTTATTTATTTTGTTTTATTTTTAAAAAATTATTTTTTAAATTGTAATAAAATAAAATAGCTTTTATAAAATATTTAGCTTTTTAAAAAAAGTTTATTATAACTTATAATTTTATTATTAATAAAAAAGCGTAAACTTTTTATTTTTTTTTATATTAATTAATTATTTAAATTAAGTGCTTATTTATTATTACGTTATTAATTTAATTTTATTAATAATTTTTTTTAACCTTTTTAATAATTATAAAAAACTTTTTATAAAAAAAATAATTAAAAGTTTTTTTATTAATTTTTTGCTACTTTTTTTATATAATTTAACATTTTTTTATTTATTATAAAATAAATTTTTTTATTATGTAATACGCTTTACTTATTGCTTTAATACTGTTTAATAATAAGCTTAAAAAAGCTTTTATTGCTTTATTTATTTTTATTTAAATAAAAGTAATAAAAAAAAGTTATAAGTTTTAAAATATATTAAATTATAAAGTTTTTTTAATTTTTTTTTTTAATTTTTTATAATTTAGTTTTTTTAAAAAGTAATTTCGTTTTTTTTTTTTAAATTATAACCTTTAACAATAAATAGTTTAATTTAACAATAAACTTTTTTACTATTAATGTTACAGTTCCACTGCTGCCTGGCAGCTGTCACTGTGGAGATTGTGCACAGACCTTTCACACGTTAGCTTAGATTGCTATGTACATAGATTTCTTCTTGTTTGCCTAGTTGCGTGAGGTATCTCTCTTTTCTTCCTCACGCAATTCTTTGCTACACACAATATATAGATTACTTAAGCCCTTGCGCCTTGGATTTTATTGTAAGATCGTGACAATTAATGCTTTTATAAATAATATATTAAAAAATAAAAAGTTTAATACATATTTATTTTTATATATTAATTTTTTTAATTGTTTTATATAATATATATTTATTTAAGTAAATTAGTTTATTATACGCTAACTTTTATATAATATATAAATACTTAATTTTTAATTTAAATATTAAGCATTAATATTTTTTACTATTAAATAGTTTTTTAAAAGTTTAAAAGCTTTAAAATATTTTATAATAAGTTTTATAATAAGCTTTTTATAATAGTTTAAAAAAGCATATTTATTAATATTTAATTATATTAAATTTTTATAATAAACTAATTATTTTTTTTATTAATAAGCGCAGTGTTTTTTTAATATATATTATTACTTTAAAACAATTTTTTTATAAATATTTTAAGTATTTATAAGCTTATAAATATAATACTTTATATAAATTTAAATATAGTTATTATTTTATTTAAATATTTATAGTTTAATTACTATAATAATATTTATACTTTTTATTTAATAACGCTATAAAAAAGCAATATATACTGCTTATAACTTATTAATATTATATATTGCTATATTAATAAATTTAAAAGTTATAAACTTATAATAAGCTTTTTTTTTAAATATTAAATTTTATAAAAATATTTTTTAAATTTTATTGCAATTAAATCTTATTAATAACCTATTTAATTGCTATTTTAATATTAAATTTTTTACTTACTTTTTTAAGCTTTTTTATAAATATTAATATTAATATCATTAATTTAAATATTTTTAAAAAAAAAACATAAATAATTATAATATTATTTATTACTATTATTTTATTTTTTAAATTTATTTTAAACGTTAAAAAAAAATATTAATAAATAATAATAAAAGTTTTAAAAATGTTAAAAAAGCTACTTTTTTATTACTTTTACTTTATTATTTTTATTAAAATAAAAATTTTTTATTTAATAATAATATAAGTACTATTGCTTTTATAAAAGCATTTTTTACAATATATTATTAATTATTAGCTTTTTTAATAGCTTTAATTTTAATTTATTTTAAAAAAATTATTATATTGTTTATTTAATAAAGTTTATAAAAATAATTATTATAATTTATTAAAAAAAAGCTAAAGCAATTAGCGCATTTTAAAAGCTATTAATACTAACTTTAAAACATTAATTTATAATATTTAAGTTTTTTTTTATAATTATAATATAAAGTTTTTTTATTATAATATTTAATAAAATAGTACTTTTAATATTTAAAATTATAATAAATAATATAAATTAATTTTTTTATTTTTTAAGCTATATTACTTATTAAAAATAAATAAAACTTTTTAATTAGTTTTTTAAAAACTATTATTTAAATAGCAATAATAATAATTAAGTTTATTTTATTTTTTAATATATATACGTTTATTAGCGTTTATTTAGCTTAAAGCTTAACTTTTTTAATTATTATTTTAAAAAATATAATTAAAAAACTTTTAATAAAAAAGTTTACCGTAATAATTAGCATTTTAAGCATTATATAAACAATTTATTTTTTTAAAATGTTTATTAAAATAGCTTTAAAAGTATTTTATATAATTATTTTATTTTTATTTTTTAATAGTTAATTTTTTATATTTAAGTTTATTATTTTAATTATTTAACTTATTTTTATAAGTTAAACGTTTTTAATAGCGTTTAAAAAAAGCTTTAATTAGCTTAATAACATAGTTTAAATTGTATATAATAAAAGTTAATTAATTAATTTAACTTAAAATAATTAAATTAAAACGTAAATATTAGTTTTAAATATTAAAAGTTTAATAAAAAATGCTTTATTTTAAGCAATTAATGTTTATATGTTAAAAGCATATTTTTTAAAAAGTTTAAAAGTTTATTTTAATTAGTTTAATTTAATTTTTTATTTTATTATGTTAATATATAAAGTAATTAATATATTTTAAAGCTTTAAATTAATAATTTTAATTTTAATTTATATATTAATAAAGTAAAATAGCGCTATAAGTTAGTTATTAAATTATATATATATAAAAGCATTAAAATGTTAATTTAAAGTTTTAATATATTTTTTAGCAACTTTTTAATAGTTAATTTAGCTATTTTTTTTTAAAAAAGCAAATAAAATTATTTAAAGCTATTATTAACTTAATAATAACTTTTTTTTATATTTTAAACTTTTATTTAAGCTTAATATATTATTTATTAATTATATTTTATAATAAAAACTTTATATTAATAACGTTTTTAATATTTTTTTTTAGCTATATTTAGCTTTAAAAGTAGCTTAATGCTTTATAACTTAGTTTTTTTATGCCTTTAAAAGTTAGTTATTGTTAATATTTTTAGCAATATTTTTACTATATATAAATATTAAAATATTATAATTAAACGTAACAGTATTATAAATAGCATTTAAGTAAAAAGTAATAATTTTTACTTAAACCGCCTTTTTAGTATTTTAGCGTTATTGTTAAAATTATTAGCGTTATTAGTGTTTTTAATGTATTTTTTACGCTACTATTAACAGTAACAAGCGCACAGATGATAAATAGAAGGAAAGGTGGTTGGCTTGATAAGGTGCTGCACATAGGGGATAAATGCAATAAATACAGGACACTGTATTACTGCTACGACTAGTTATACATTATCCTAGTATCCTAATCCAGGCAACCCAGTTTACTTGGTTTATATGATTTCACGTCTGGTAGTTCCAAGCCTTCTCGCTTGAACACTCTACGTATCTGACTGACTAACACTGGTTGTCCGGCTACCTAAATACTACTCACCTATTCAACATCCGCGTTCCGGCCGCATGCGTATATGCATGTGTATAGTAGATAACCTAGTGTTAGGTAGGCAGGTAGGTAGTAATAGTCTTCTCTTCCCCCGAGTTAGCAAATCAGAAGACGCTGGACCGGATCGGCACGAGAAAGGCAAGCTGACAAGGTGTGAATTATTGTCTTGGCCACATGTTGTTAACATTCATCATCTATGCTGTCAACACTCTCCCTCTCTCCAAAAGATCGACTCCCGAAAAGGAGAGTGATGGAAAATACAGAAGTGATACGTTAGAAAACGGCACTGGGAATGTCCGATGCGACCACATTCCTCCTCATGCAAGACTTGCATCGCCGCCTCCGCCGGATGGTTGCTCATTGCAAATCTTCGCCCATCGACAACGTTCCCACGCCCCGCTCAAATGTGACCTTTAAACGCACCATGACATTCTAGCTGTTCCTATCACGACGGGAATACTTACCGAGCTCCAGCAAACCGATCCATCCTACGAGGACCCTGTAGAAAGGGCAAAATTCTCTAATGAATATGAAAACAAAAACGTGGACAATGGAGACTTGGCAGCCCCAGCATTTGCAACTCCACTTGTCTGCCAATCTGTCGATGTAAATCCTTGTTTTTCGACATTCCCACTCACGCGTGCTATGTACATAGGTAGTTGTATGTAGTGTACTTACTGCTAGCCCGTAGCTTATTCTTATTGGCTTATGGTATACTGAGCTGTATATATCATATAGCGTAAAAAGGAAGAGGCGTGGTTGACGTGCTGACTATAGGTACTTAAATAGAATACCTAAACAGGAACCTTCAGCTTGAGGTAATGCGTATAAGACGTACGGAAGTGACAACAATATGAAAAAAAAAAAGAGGAAATACAGAAGAGAGGGGTGAGAAAGACAGAGAGGGAAACGGTGATAAGTAATCGTAAAAATGATACATAATGAAGTATGTACCTAGCATCACAGATTTTCATCATTGCATGATCTTCCATCACGGATGTTATCCGTAGTATAGAGGTTTATGTGTTAGTGGATGTACCTATATCAGAGACTGATTGCAAATTCCAGCAAACTAAGTGCCTAGTGTAGGACCACGGGCCGCTAAATATGGGCCAACTAGCCTGAATAGAGCTTGGTTCTACACTATAATTCTCTTTTTTTCCTTCTTTTCAAACACACTCTCCCAACACGTTGGAACGCAAGATCCTTGTCTTATTCTTTTTCTCTTTTTTCCCTTCTCCCTCTCGCATCTACCCTATATTGATTTTATAGTGCGAAAACACATCACACCATGCATCACGCATCTATACCTAGGTACGTAAGTGTAAATCCATATGTTAGTCAGATGGCTCGTAGGTCAGACCAGTTATTTCCAACCAAGTTTTCCTTTTTTTTTTTAAATGCTCTTTGAATATATATATTTTTTTCTTCCTTTCTCACCTACCCTGTTTCTTATGGATTATTTTAAAGTTCTGGCGTTTCTTATTTCTTATTCCTTTCCCCTTCTCTTACGCGCCCCCGTCTTATCCAATCCGCCTGGTGCCGCATTTGCGCATGTGCCCACCTTGGAAAGAGGACCCAGCTAGACGGAACGCGCCACGATTCGTTGTTTGAACGACTTATTGTCTATGGCTCGTCAATCTACACCGCTTCTCGGATCTCAGGCATGTCCCAGCTTACTGGGAAAGGCTTTTACTAAACCACAGGTCTCGAAGCTAGTGTAGGTTTGCGGCTGCTTGTTGTACCGCAATCTATAAGTCATGTATTACAACTACCAACGATTAACAAACTGTCATGTGATGGTGAATAGAATAGCTTCAGCAAGAAACAACTTATAACTTCATAGGCGCCATAGAGGGGGGATTACCCCGATCCTATCTAACCTAGTGTGGTTATATGTATTCAGTCTCGACCTATACCCCGCCTTTCCCTAGATATGCAACTAGTATAGGTTAGAAAACTCGTAGGTTAGGCTTCTGCTAGGCTTCTTTCTGCTGAGGTGTGTTATCCTGGGTCGTGCAAATAGCATCTCTCAATACCCTGATGACCTGTTCGGAGAATTATTCATTCTATCGACAGAATGACCCCGGAAGATTCCCAAGTTGATAAGCGGTAGGAGACAACTCACATGTATGTTCCCTGTCTAGTGATGGATATCTATAAGGGGTATCCCGATTTCAACCTCCAAACCAACAAATCTAGATAATAGCTACAAAGTATTTATCAGGGAGAGGGACAGAGAGCCAAGAGTAAAACACGCGAGCTTAGCTAGATCGAAGAACTTTGGCCCACATCTCGCCAGACCTTCCCGATCATGAAATGGACCCAGCGGTAGAGGACCGCTATGTATACACTGCACCTACGACGGATCATCTATTTTAAAATGCATGCATACAAAGTGTCCCAAGGAGCTTAGGCCTAAGGTTCCCATTCCGCACTTCATTTGAACTTGGTTCGCTCCAGCGCGGCCCCATATGCGCACCCGGCCAGAAGTAAATTATCCTCATCTCCTCAAGAAATTCGGGCAAAATAGATTCCAATAGTTCAGATCGTCGATTATGTATAATAGGAGTGGCCCTTACTACCCCCTAAGCGGCTAGGCAAATAGAAGCACAAATTTAACTGTAATGCGCATCTAATACATGATAGAACGTGTAGTTGAATATTCAGGACACATATTACACTGAGTATGAACCTATAAGTATATATTCGCTTGGTTTCATTTTTTTTATCCATTTGGTATCTCGGCTGTCGACAGCATGACAGGTTAGTTTTTGTAGATGCATCATAGATCACTACACTACATAGGCGGCTGACATCAAACTGGATTTGTATACACTACCTTTTGAAATTGACCAGGGCCGGAGATTATCACCGAATACGTAACGCTGGCCCAGTCCGTACGGAAGCACATCCCAGCCTTGGTACTTGTACATACACAGCTCTGCTTAGTGGGAGTAGACGTGCCACTACTCTACATAGCGTAGACTACAAGACACTTCAGACCTGAATGCGCAAATCAACTAGGTTAACTAACTAACCTACCTAATAAGTGTCAACCCAGTCCGTTCTGCTCTCCGTCAGCTCCGGGTTTCGATGTTTATAGCCCCGACTAGATAATATCACTCACCATTAACTTTTGTATCCCGCACTCTAACTTACACACAAACTTTTGCCCATTACTTATAGAGGGCGATCCATATATA
Source organism: Camillea tinctor (assembly GCA_022578605.1). Lineage (NCBI taxonomy): Eukaryota > Fungi > Ascomycota > Sordariomycetes > Xylariales > Graphostromataceae > Camillea > Camillea tinctor. The sequence continues at coordinate 89,633 of MU394062.1, read as the reverse complement.
TGTACCTGGGAAGAAATGAGGTACGTGCTTTTTTCTCTTTTTCTTTTTTAGCATGAATCATATACCTATCCTATAAGCCCCGCTCCATTACTCGACGGCCATGGACCCGTTCGCGTGCAGTGGGCAGAAAACGCGGTGATATAGATCATATCACTATATCGGATACCTGATCCCTAGGCCTCCACGTACCAAGGTGACATGGATACGGAGAGGGGGGAAGAGAGAGGAGGAGAGGGGGTAGGAAGACCATGTGGGCTTATTATGTCAACCCGCGGTCCGCCTGACAGATAATATTGGTAGAAGAGAACTGCCGACCGGGCACTCGGTGTCGAAATGATGAAGTCCCGGTTCCTCTTTTCTTTTTTTGCTTCTCATACCTATGCTTTCTTTGCTTTTGGCTCCGGAAAGATCCTCCTCTCCCCTTACCCCCCTCCCCTCCCCTCCCCTAACTAACTTTCATTGCATACAATAAAAAGTCGTTCGATTCTTGAACCCTTTTTTTCTTAGGGTCCCGCGGAACCGGGACCGGTTATGTAGCCCTGAAGTTTCAATCTGGGTTAATATAAGCGAGGTTTCTTTTTTTTTCTCTTTTCACTACGGGACGCCTGAATTTAAGGCGAGGCAGTGGAGCTTTTTACTGCCCGTCACATTTTGGGGGGTATTAGTTTATATCACGTTGTTCGTTCTCCTCGCAGCCTAGCGACGCCTCCGCCCGGCATACCTTGGGTTTCAATGAGATCCCTTCGGCGTTAACACAGACAGAACTCCGAACGGGTCGCGCAGGTGTGTTGATGATCATTCGTGGTGACACGATAAGAATACTACAAGCGGCTATCTCGTCGTCTTCCCCCCTCGTCTTTTGTCTCCGTACTCGCAATACTTTGGCGGCGTCCGCTATTGAATACAACGTGACTTCCCGACACTGGCCAGCAGCCGAGACGTCCACTTGGCGATGAAAGATCCCTGACCAAAAGTGGCTTCGGGGAGGGGAAAACTAGTCTCTGTCACTCCGGGGAAAGCATCCATCAGTATGGTTTCCCGGTTTAGTGAAATGAAGGCGCTCGAGCTTGAACCGAAGCAACGACTATAATATGTAACCCATGCCTTATAATACGCAAAACTTAGCTATATAGCTGTTCCTGGTATTGAAGGATTTTACCTTATTTTCTTGTTTAAGGCTTCTAGAACAAGTGCCTGACCAAGTCCGATGTTTGACTTGCTCTTTATGCCTTAGGTTGTGTGTTCGAGGCCTGGCACTAGTAGTAGTCTAAAGATATCTTCACCAACAAGATAAGAAACCTGTAGAGTTGGTATGTCCTACATGTGAGGCTTTTCAACAGGTGTTAAATTCTCGCAGGCCAGAATAAACCAGTCAAGAAATCCCTGATGGATAGCTAGCAACTCATATCCCGCAAGGTTTAGCGGTGCCTCGGCGCAGCATCTTTATGCACGCCCTTATGAGCGAACAGGAGGGGTTTTGAGGAGAAAAAACCAGTTTCACATATCTTGTTCTTGAGTGTAGCATCGTGCCGGCCTTTCCTGCCAATTTCCTTCACCTGCGTTTCTCTAGGCGCGTCGTATGACACCACCAAGTAGGGCCGAAACGCTCGAAACTATATAACGACGGCGGTATAATTGCGCCTCTTTTCATTCTTATTGATAAAACTTGGTATCTATACGTATCACTCAAGTACCAGGCTTGATAAGAGACAAATGAGAGAATAACATACTCATCTAGACCAGTAAGCCACTAACCTCCGAGTCTTTGCTGAAGCTGAATATATTTAAGTAAAAACATTAAGAGAGTTATTAACCTACATGGTTGTGGTGTATATTTGCTATCTGAACCGCTTTGTTAATATAGTCGTGAACCCCTTTAGATAGCAAACCCCGAAGCTTGGTTACAAAATCTGTGTCTAGAGTATGCAAGCCAGCTTCATAATTGAGCCAATCCATTCCCTCCAGTACAGCGTTAGTATATCCCATTGTCTCTAATTCGTGGTATTGGCGAGCAACTACCAACATGACCCGAGATGTCGCATCCCGTCTCAGCCTGCACCCCGGGCTATGAAAGAAGAACTGCCATGGTAACCCACGTGGTACTCTCGTAACCTAGGGGGGTGGAAATTATTTGCTATATTAATAATGCACACGAGGCATGTTAATGTGTAACAACATGTCTCCCTATGAGGCTGGAGTAGTGTAACGTTAGAGCATCTAGACTCCTACGAAGCAGGAGAACCCGGTTTGTTAACCCCTTGTTCACCCCTTGAAAAGTCTCAAAACAAGCAATATAGGAAGTACATATCATATGATATATATATTATTCCATATCTATGTTATCTCCTGAGATAATATGATAAGCCACTGCTATACGAGAGGGGTGCTCCGGAGACACCGCTCAAGCTGGCCTCAAATTCATCATATTCTTCCACAAGGCCACACCTTCACGGTGGGAAAACCAATATATCAACGGTCAATTAGTGAAGTTTGGACTGGGAATTTAACCTCTACCTAGCGAGGTAACGGCCACGGAATGCTTTCACTTGCTGTCCTTCATTCCGCAAGGTCTGCCTTCACCCTATGCGTGTCGTAAAGCGGCACCACTAGAAGTATAGATACAGCCAACATGATCATTGCGATCGTACAAAGACATATTATTGTTCCTTGTTACGTATGAGTCCAAGTAAAACGTATCAACCAACTATATACAGTGTCGATAAAGTTTCATGGCAGTTGTCCACATGTAGTTAAAGCCGCAATGTATATTACGGGATAAAACACGTTACGTAGATGAGAGGCACGACCGACCCCAAACCACAGTCCCTTGTGTGCGACCAATGTTTACTAGAAGTTATGGGAAATGCGTCCTAATCCCTCTCACCTATCCAAAGCCAGGATTCTGCATCGTGCTTGATTTACACGTAGCAAACATGGATTCTACGTCCTGAAGTTTAGGTACGTTTGACTATACATCTCATTGTACACTCCCGAGTCCCGCCGTAAATGTCAAAGTTACCTGGCCACAATTCCTGCAAACTTTCCTATATTGCTCCAAATCAACCCGCAATGGGTCATTCGCTTCCTCTGACTGTGACCATCACGATCACCCGCCTCTTCCTGATGTCCGTGAGCAGTGCTTCGGTCGATGTCTTTGCGGCACAATCATCAATGCTTTCTTGCCATAACGGCAGTAACGACCACATCAGGCGACACATGGTCTCCCTAGTTGCTATAGCCCCCTGTCAATTCCACCCCTGAATTGCGGTGAGTGCATGACAAGAGAATATATCATAAGATCCTGTTTGAAAGACAAGAGTGACTATTGCTAGATACTTTTATCCTACTAGTATGATGGAAAGATGTATTGTGAGGCGGCTTGACGTACCCACGTGCGTGTAAAGGGGTAAAAAAGGAGTCGATCTGAGAACAGAGTTATTAGTCAGGAGGTGAGAAGGAAATTATATTTCTTCTTGCCTTGTTATTGAGGATTACGAAGTTGATTATTGTAGTAAAAGGGGCAATGAAATATCTAAGTTTAAAAACTTGAGGGAGGAATTTATAAAGTCTAGGTTACGTGAATTTTTACCGCATGTATATCTAAGTATCTAGGTTACCTAGGTAAGTAGGTAGATAATATAGGCCCCTTGAGTTTCTCTCATAGATGCCCGCCTACAATGACAAGAGCTACCTTTCTATATATCCTATTCGACATACCAATGTACGCTATACATCATGCTAAGTTACTTGAGTTGAACTGCAATCCCAGCTCACAACTTAACCCCTTCTTACTCGGACCACTCAATCCTATTTCTCTGTTCTCTCACTCCTGGCAAGGCGCACAACCCGTCAGTAACAACAACACTAGTCCTGCTCACAACACAGAGCCTTGAGAAGAAACAAAGCGAAGAAAAAAAAATCATATCAGAGAATCATCAATATCACGCCGCATCATCCACGCACACCCATCACCTCCGTTATCCATGCTAAGTAGAGCCGGGGCAAACCAGATCTCGACTCACCACTCAACCCCCAACCCCCATCTAACAGCCAGCCTCAACCTATCACATACTCGCTATCCAACCCAAACCCGACAAAACAAAGACGCGCACGAAAAAAAATGCCCATCGCTATACTCTACCCCGGGATCCCGTCTCCTTCCGTGGCTGACTGGCTGACGGGATCAAGGCACAATACACACTCTACCTACGTAGCCAAGATACGGGGGGCTACGCCTCGCCCATAAGCGCCAATCGCGTCCGTTGCCGAAGCGGGTCGGTGCGCAGCTGCGCGCACGCGCGCGTGTGCGTTGATATTCCGTATTGTACGTTGTCTTGTCACGCGAACGCCTCTTTATGCGGAGGTGGAGGAGGAGGAGGAGGAGGGGGGAAAGGGGGGGAGGGGGGGGGGGCTATTGGCGTTCGGCCGGTAAGCCACATAGCCTATACATCGTCTACCCAACGTATAGTATTAGGTTATGGCGTCAACCAAGCCAGTGCTTAATGGTTTAGTGGTCAGCCAATCCCAAACCCTAACCTTTCCCACGGCGTCTATGGGGGGGGGGGGGGGGGGGGGGGGGGGGGGGGGGGGGGGGCGGGGGCGGCGGGGCGGGGGGGGGGGGGGCGGCGGGCGGGGGCGCGGGCGGGGGGGGCGGGGGGGGCCCCGGGCCCCG
>MU394062.1:0-84951 GCA_022578605.1 Camillea tinctor | reverse complement strand
GAGTCTGTTCCCCCACACCCCCGCCTTGTGCATCCCCCTCCCCCCCCCCCCCCGCCCAACCCCCCCCCCCCCCCCGCCCCGCACCCCCCCCCCCCCCCCCCCCCCCCCTTTTCCTAAGAGGCTGAGGTAAGAATGAAGCCGCCCCTCCTCCTGCTCCCACGTATCTGGTAGTGAGATAGGCTATCGGTATTACTATAGGTTGTAAGCATCTAAGATTCTTGTTTTTTTGCTTCTATAATCATTCCTGATAGACCTGCTTTATGATATCCCCTAATTCTCTTGTCTTCTCTATTTGGTAAGTACGCACTATTATTGTCCACGCGTAGGTACATTTTGGCATGAGTGAGGGGCCGAGACATGCAGAGAGAAGGGGTACATGCAATAGTCGGTAGGTGAGTAGATAGGTTAGGGTCATCCCTACCTGTGCCGGCAAGCTAGCGGACTCCGGTAAAAAAAAATCACATCATACTACAGATGGTTCCCGGGACCGACGGGGCGGTTCTGACCCCTCATTTCTTGTCTCTCAGCCTCACGGCATGCAGCTCATCTCATCTTATACGTGTGTATGTGTGGTGTGACCGTGGCTGGGCCACGTCAGGGAATAAATATGTCTCGGGCGTTTTCCTTTTTCCAATTTCTTTTTCTTTCCTTTTTATTTTGTAGAACGCCGTTATCAGACACAATGCAGGTAGTCAAGTGACCGCAAAACTTACCCGGATCAGAGCCGAGCCAGCATATCACTCGTCCTAAGCCGGTTAATAAAAGGGTTCTTCCTTAGTCAGTATGGCATATACGAGGTAGTAGTTATGGCTGTGGCTACGTGACCCAGGCGATTTTTCGTCTCCAAGACATGCAGATATATATGCGTGCGTGGACACAACAAACGTGTATACCCAGATACCTCTGTGCATATGCATGCTATTGTTTTCCTGCATAGTATCGTCTCGGTGAGGATGTGTTGGGAAACTCTGGTGCGTATGTGTTGGCCGGTTCGTCACACTATCACGAGGCTATGATACTAAGACATACAGGATCCAAGAGCCTGGTAACAATATTGGATGTCTTAATGACTCCAACTTAGAGTGACTCAGAAATAACACCATATTGATACAATCATAAGATTTGGGCACTAGTCTCTGTTGATCCCAGGGTACCGATATAGTATGTAAATGTGAATAGGATTATATAATATCATCAATCGTAAACCCGGATTAATAGGTATTATCCTAGACGGGTGCATTCATAGACGGGGGCATTCAAACCAATGGCAAGGCTTTATTTTGGTTTCTATATAGATATTTAATCGCCCTTTGTACAGGCGTGGGACCATGGTTTTGGCTGTCAAATTCATGACTGAAAACATCTGAACCCTTCTTCTCAAGGATATGTTGACGATCAAGGGATAGAGATAGAAAACACGATCTAACCATCATGATATCAAAACTGTAGTCTTCTATGCTAAATACTTTGCAAGCTAGTTCATTTCGAGATGAACGTGCTTTCCCCCCTAAGCTTTTACAGGGCGATAGTATTGCCTTGGGGGAGCCTGATGTGAGGTATGATACGATGTATGTCGTACTTTTATTCGAATGCACTAAAATATGAGCATAAAGAGGACCTAACAACGTAAATCCCTATTGTTAAGGTTTAGACTTTTTCTTCGAATGGTATTTTTTGAAAAGAAACTAGCGCTTCAGGGCAAGTATTTCCCAATCAGGGGGGACTAGGGAGGAATTGGCGTGCCATCAAAGCATGAATATAAACTCAAACGCAGACTACTTAAATGCGGGCATAGCTCATGATGGCTCATGAGGTATGGGCGACAGATGAAAGAAACTCATCTGGAATAGCTCCTGCAACGGTTGCAGCCCTGTCTACTTTTCGGCCTACGTATGGCCCATTAGAGTCGCCACGGTTATTGAGAAGCGATTGGAGATCTGCAACTGCGCCCTGCGCCAGAAAATGCTGGAAAGTTTCTGGATTCAGAATCGGTGCGAGTTTGTTCGTCTCGTAGAATCGTCCTCGTACAGCTTGCTGCTCTTTGGTTACATTTCCAGCAACCAGGACCCAATCTACGCGCAGACCACGCGGCCGTAAGACTTCATCGCGAAACAACTTCTCTTGCTGCATTGCGATGGGTAGGTGTTGGTGACCAGGAACAGGTTGCTGAAGGTCCAATTCCTGAAGCCGCCATACGTCGCCAGAAAACAATAGTATCTCGTCATGAGATTTAACCCAAATCTGCTTTATCACCATAACAACTGGCACAGAAGTACTCCATTGCGAATTTTGTTCTTCAGGGGGTAGAAGAAGGCGAACTGCTTCACCAATACAAACCTTCTCGGCTCCTAAAAACACACCACCGAATACTTCGGCATCGGCGCCCAATTGCCCGATCGGGTTGAAGGTCGAGTATGAATGATCAATTAAGGTAGCAGCTAGTTTCGATGCTTCTAAAGCCAGCATCTCCTTTCTCTGTGGATCGTTCTGGGTGAGCTGTACTTGAAGGGTTTCCCAGTCAATATTCGCCATAGGCCGGCCATTAAGCTCGCTTATTGATTTATTCAACTGCGGCACACTGAATGCCAGGAATGGCCGCATATCCGTCTCAGGCTTTTCGACGCATTCCACATGAAATTTGTTGTGCGCCAGAGGCACAAGGGTATACTGAACAGGTGCCATGATAGGAACACTAATAATGATCCCAAGACGCCAAGCGTGATTATTCTTATACCATACGACCTCTCCACCCCTAAAGATAGTATCAGTATGAGGCGGTGATCGTGATGGGGTCTGTGAAACACTAGGAGCCGTAGTTACAGCCGCCGGTACTGGGTTCTTAGGTTCGGAAGCCGTGGATGGGGGTACAGGTAGGGGAACAGGCGTGCCATTCGTCGGGGGAGGATTCGTAGCTGGTTGCGGAGGCGCCTTGGGAGGAGCAGGAGTGGTTGCTTTCGTCTTGGGAAGAGAAGGAGGAGGTGGAGGATGAGGCACAGCAGATGTAATATCTTTCACCGAGGTCTTTGGGGAATTGTGCATTACCGTGGTAGGACCTGCTATGGCTGCCGCTGGGAGCGCAGGCGCAGATGTATCAGACATGGGCATTAACATGGACCGAGGCTTTCCAGATGGGTTACAGAGGCTGCAAGAGCAGTCTTCCCTCTTTCGCTCACCTCCTCGTGATAACCATAGGAGATGAGGAAAGAAATCGGCCGGAGACCTGTAACTTTTGGCAACCGAGCCCTTATCGCCGGGATATCCATATAGATACAAATCCTGGCGGCCATCTGTAGACGTTTCAGCTTAAGCAAGCAAGGTTTAAGGAAACGTGCTTTCAACTTACCTTTGCCATTAACCTTGACTCGAAGATGGTAGTTTGATGGAAGACTCTCTAAGTAGAATATGCGTTCTGGAGCTAATTAGAACGAGTCTTTCTCGAGGTGGGCTAGTAGAATTGCCACTCACCATCTTTCGGGAAGAGCTGGCGTCCAAGCATACTACCGAGCTTGTCTTTCCACTGATCATATCTGGGGTCTTGGTCAGGAAGACGTTCATGGTGCCTGTTGATCTTGCTATCCTCCCAGGGTTGACCGTCACTGGCGAGTATGCGAAAGGGATGCTCTGGGAATTCTTGAATTTGGCCATTGGTGGCACTGGGCTTGGAGTCTTTGCGATTCGCCATGGTCTAGCAGACTGATGAGTTCAACAAAGCGTGACAAGGTTGGCGCAAAGCACTGGCAGACCGTTATTTGGCGTCGATGTTGGCGTTGGCGTTGGAGTTAAAATCCAGCAACAGCAACGCCAAACCGCCTTTGAGACAACCAAATCCAGTCGCGAACTGAACCGCGTTCCTCTCTTCTTTGCCCTTCTCTGCCCAACTTCCCCTTCTTATTTGTTGCACTGGTGGACAACACCCTCTCTGAGTTTGATGTAATCTTTTGAGTCGTAAATAACTATTTAGTGATGGGTTTCAACTGGGAATTATAATGAGGACTACGAGAAGAATAAGAAGAAGAAGAAACACACAGAATAAACAGAATCAAGTTCAACAAATTGATGAATGAATCTTTCCAAATAATGTTTGATGATTGAGAATTGGCGGACAATGTCTGAGGTAAGGAAAATGGCCCGTGCTCTATTTCAACACCTCTTTTTAGCGTGTCTACTTTGTACTACATATACTGTACTGCTATATACCTGAACATACCGGATGCATGTTGTACCTACAAAGGTATTGTACGTGTGTATAATACATTCTTGTAAGTATTAAGTAATGTACTTACATCTACGGAGTACACCACAAAACACTTACATCATGTAATTGACCTACCTGGTTGTAAGTCAGGGTACCAGGTTAGGTGGGTAGGTACTTATGTACACAGTCTTTTTTTCAATCCGATTTCACATGCTATTGCTAGAGAGCTACCTACAACACAATGCAATAGAAGAGCATGTTAGGTTGGTATGCTTGAAGGCTTCCCCAGGGTAGTGTAAAAGAAACCATTATAAAACATACCTATAGCAGCTCAATACTTGAGATTTCGCATAAACTATTCATGTCCCTTTTAAGTCTCGGGTATAGTTTTCTTGACCATATAAAAACGCTTCTAGGTTAGAAAATAGGTTCAAATGGATAGTGATAGTATCGGTATAAGTGATATCTCCCCTAACCTAAAGCGAAAGTATGGAAATGGAAACACCGTATTAATCTGTGTGACATTCACACGGTATACATTGCATTGGGATACATATGTACATATCCCATCTTCCATCTAATCCGTTAGCGCCGCGGGACCCCTGGAGCTAACATGGAAAGGTTGCTTGCTTTCTAACATCATCAATGATTTCCACCTTCTCCCTCTGCCTCTTGTCGCCGTCGATGAACGCAGCGCAGAACCATTGGCAATTCCGAATTGGCGTCAGCATAGAGCCAATATAACCGAAAGAACCGAAAACCCAAGATGTTGTCATTTATACTAATACAGAACCGCCAGTAAGTCTTTATACCTACCCGTCAAACCTACTCCCGGAAACCATGGGGAAGCTCAATGCGCCGCGCATATATACTATACTAACCTTTTCCCCCTTTTCTTCTTTCACAGAGGCAAGACGCGGCTCGCAAAGTGGTACGTCCCCTACAGCGACGACGAGAAGGTCCGGCTCAAGGGCGAGGTACGTAATCCACACCCCCGAAAAGCAGAACCCTCCCCATCCTCCCTCTGCACCCAGAACCGCACGTGCGCGCGGCGCCTCTCCCTCCAAACCCTTAGCCATCCCTCCCCAAACTGACCCCCTCTTCCCCGATCCCAGGTGCACCGCCTCGTCGCGCCGCGCGACCAAAAGTACCAGAGTAACTTCGTCGAGTTCCGGAACCACAAGATCGTGTACCGGCGGTACGCGGGGCTTTTCTTCTGCGCCTGCGTCGACACCAACGACAACGAGCTCGCCTACCTCGAGGCCATCCACTTTTTCGTCGAGGTCCTCGACGCCTTCTTCGGCAACGTCTGCGAGCTCGACCTCGTCTTCAACTTCTACAAGGTCTACGCCATCCTCGACGAGGTCTTCCTCGCCGGCGAGATCGAGGAGACCTCCAAGCAGGTCGTCCTCACCCGCCTCGAGCACCTCGACAAGCTTGAGTAGATAAATAAAAGAGTTTTTTTATACACACGAGGGAAGAAATACCTTGGAAGAAAGGAATCGAGGAAGAAGGAGGGAAATTCTCTCTTTCTTCGAGCTAGGTTTCAATGGGACTAGACACTGAAGGGCACGAACGAAGGTTGATCAGACCTAGTCAATAGCAGAAACACGAGATAAGAACGATAGATACGTATGGAGTAGGGTATGTGAGTCTCCTTACGTGGAGGAAGCTGGGGGGAGGCTGTTCGAAAATGAGCATTCGTAAAACATAAGGGTGGTCAGGCGGCATTACGAACAATCGGAAGTAGCGGATCAGGTTTGTGAATAACTGGCATTTCACGGCGATGGCGTATGGAGTTCTCCGATTTCAAGGCAAAAGAAGACGACAGCCTTTTCTCCCATCCCCTTAGTGCTCTCGTCACATTGGAAAATATAGACCTGCTGGTTTTAGTAGGAATAATTCGTTTATTGGCGAAAGGGAACTATTGCGATTTCCATTATCGCGTAACCATTGGCAAATCTTTCTCCCCTGTGGAAGTACTCCTGTATCAAATCAGATATCCCCTTTCACGGCTGGATGGCCTATGGTAGATAGGCAACCACCTTGCCTATTCTAAAACAGAGAAATAAGCCTCGCCCTTTAATGTTGTCTATGTCCTAAAGTAAATACCGATTCAGAGGGGGGTCCAGATGTAACTTTTGCAACCGGTACTGGTATTAGATACATAAATCTTCCTCTTGGGTATCGTACAATGATAAATAACAGTCATCCCATCCGAGCAGTCAGATCCCTAGGGAGATGAGAAAGTCTAGCCACGAGTGCCATCTGTGTGCTAACCTTCAACTTTGAGATATTCCCAGTTCTCAGCGTTATTTGAATCGTCACCAGAGATAAGCCTTTGGCGTATAGGAAATAGACTTAGTTGTCTCTGAGTTGGGGATACCGCTGGAGGTTGCTCAGGGATCTCAAGGAGTACCAATCGTCTCGCAGGCCATCCTCCGGTTAGTTCTGCCATGTACAACAGGGTTGTCCCGGTTAGTAAAGATATTGATCGCCTCTTCCTGGAATGGAGATTCCTCGATGCGTCGGATTTCACGTCCATCTGGCTTTTCAAAAATTGAAGCATCGGGGTCGGACAGGTTACCACATCCGTCCATATCCCTCTGAACTTTGTCTGTGCTCATTGGGTTGCCCGTAGCATACGGCTTCATAGACGCCATGATCTCAATACCCAGCGCGTCAAGAAAAGCGTCCGCTTCTCTTCTGGCTCTCTCGATATCATCAGAATCATCATCCGCAATGGGCGATGTTTCTCTTGTGCTACCACCCTTGTAAATACTCTCGGTTAGTTCCAGTGAATTCCCCCGTGCGGGAGCACGAAGCGAAAGGGAAGGCTCCGTAAAAATATCAATATCATCGTCGTATGCAAGCCTGCCTTCACGACTTTCGCCATTGCGAGGTTTGTTCGGATCCGCCATTAGCCGCAGGATCCTAGCTGATGAGGATGTCGTGTCCTGACGACAACGTAAGGGGGACGAAGAACGACATATCGGACGATAGTGATCAGGCATGGGACGGCGGGGTGAAGCCGTTCTGAGCGTTCGTTCCCGGCCCTTCTCCTGCTCTCGCGTGAGACGTGCTCGTGCCGAATAAGGAGAAATTTCGCGCCCACGCTCTGGTCGTCGGGCATGCCTATCGAACCCATCGTACCTGGCTCGGGGGCTACGATCTGGTCTATAGATGTCATGGCCACCCCGGTGGTACTTGCCCATGGGGCTTGTAGAGCGCCGCTGGTGGTAATCCTCCCGGAGAGGAGTTTCCGACCCAGAAGCCATACGTTGTCGTTTTTTCGTCAAGGATATTTCGTTGTCGTTTCGTGGGCACAAGGTCGCGAAATGATCACCAACTCGGCCGCATAGCTCACATCGATAATTAGGCTCAGGCGGTCTGTCATAACTAGGGTCTAGATTCGTTGGGCAGAGCTGAATCCAATGTCCTATTGCAGACTTTAGTGGAAAGATACTTGGAGGGCATTCGAAAAGCTAACTTACCCGGTTGAGAGCAACGCTTGCAGACATAGTTCGCAGGTGGCGGCGCAGAAAACACAGAACCATTGCCTGTATGGTGTTTCTGGCTGTGGCGATGCTTCAAGGATCTGCCTCGCTCTGCATTCTTCGCCATCTTCTGTGGTGGAGAATCCAGTAGGATAGTCTCACGAGTGATTGTTACTTCATCTATGTCAGAACAACACGAAGCAGGACCATTTGGCTGTTGAATAGGTTCATCGTCATCGAAAATCTCTATAACATCCTGTTTGGTGGCTGTACGCAAAGGCTTTCTTGTTCCAAGTGGAATCACGTTAGCACCCGTCTTCTTCTTTCCAACTTTGAACTCGTAGTCATTGGACTCTTTGTTTTGTATTTCGGACAGAAAGGGAGATGGAGTTGTTTCTACTGAAAGAGCTAGTTGTTCCCCGCCCTCTGCTTGTCCTGGGGAGTTTGACGAATGTAGAATATTCTCCAGCTGGGAACTTGACTTGGTCCTTTCAAGGAGGTTATTAAGATCCAGTCTTGCCATGGAGTACCTGCGTCGGTTTGCAGGGTTTTGTGTGGAATCTTTCATCTGCCATTCATCAAAGGCCAGGCCAATTTCAGACTCACTGAAAGGCATAATGTCTAGAGCATCAGGCACGGTTAACAAATGAACAAAATCTTGCAGGGTAGAGGGTTCCTGGGTTATGACATCTTTCTTGATCTGCTCGTGGAGCCATCCCATTAACGTCGCAAGAATTTCATGTCGAGGCACCTGGTTCAAAGAGGCTTGCTTGATCTTGTCTTTGAGGTCATTGCAAGACATGCTGCCTAGGTCATTGATCCCAAGGACCTCTAAGATAGAACTGAGGTCCATGATGGGATCAAAGGTCAATATTGATGTGGTTTTATAGCAGATGGAGAGGAGGAACAAAACCACCAAGTAAAGATGCCCAGTCAGTCAATACCGAAATTGCTAATGTCGGCGTTAAAGAAGGATGAGTGACCAGAAGAACAGGCCATTAACCATGCAGCAAGTATATAAGAGGAGGTAGCGGTCAATATTCGTTTGCTCTGTATTACTTCAGACTGCGGGTCTTGAGGCTCATGTAGGCTGGCTCTAGTCGAGAAGATGAACCTTTTCACCTGGTTTATGTTTTGATATATTTAGAAGGCAAGAAAGAACAAGTGAGTGGTGTGCAGGTCTTGGGGACTTTGGACCAACAATGCCTTCTCAACCAAAAAAGGGTACATACCCTAGGTAAGACGAGGGAAAGGGGGAAAATGGAAGGGGAAAAAAAATAATAATTAGGCAAAGAAACTCCTGACAAACTATTTTGTTCCAATTTTTGCTCAGTCCAGAGTTGTCGAGGTAAAATAGATGGATCATGTCGAGATGGAATCATTTGGGGGGCACGCAACTTCGGGATGTTGGGGATGTTTCTTTGGACAGCGACGTGGAACTGAAGGTTTCAGAAGAAAAACATCCAGAGGGCCGGGAGTTGTCAAGATAGAAGACCGACATAGGTACCCCATGGCCATGACTAAGTCTAAAAAAGAAGTCATGAAGGTAAGAGCGAATGTCAACTACCTCCTGAGGGAAGGAACACATCTATCTTTACTTAAGGGGTAGGCAAGAGGGAGGGTAAGGGAGGTATGGAAGGTACTATGGAAGGTACTATGGAAGGTACTATGGAAGGTTCTTCTCATACATGTACTTCTTTATGTAACCTTATGTACCCCTTGTGGTTAATAGCCCTTCAGGGCTGTTGTATCGGCCAATGGATGTTTCTCCAATAAGATCAAGAGAGTTACAATATCATCTACATATCTAGATCATACACGTACCTTAGCATAGCAAGGGCGGTCAGTGTAAGTCCTCTGCCGTGCTGTGTCAATCACATGTCGAATTTTGCTGCAACAAGCCGATGAGGTGCAGACATCCTAAGAGTCGATACAAGTCTCGAACCCTCGTAATCATATGTTTTAGCCTAGTAGATACTTATAACCCGGGCAGCGGTTTTAGAGCGTCTTCTATGTTTGCTTATCATAAACCCCTGATTCATCATCTGATAGGCACCTTGCCCAATTAAAAAAAAAGAAAGGGGGAAGGGTAGATTTTAACGATTCGCCAGTTTAGAGTCATAGTCCGTAGATAAACATACCCAGTATTCTATTCGTGCGTGCGTCCAGAGCTTCACCGTTTCAATGCAGCAAAGCGTGCTGCCAATTCATTCAGGTCTGGCACACCACCTCCCGCGCCACCCTTCTTATCTTCTGGCTTCTTCGCTATACCGGCATCGACCATCCTCTTGTTTGAATTCAGCTCCATCGAATTCAGTGTGACTTTGGGGCGTGGGTTGTCGGTGGACGGGCTTGGTGGATTCACATGAAGCGGAAGATCCTGCCCTATAGATCGCGGCGGTGTGGCATGGCTCAACTCTTCCCTCTCCTTGGCCTCTTTGCTATCAGCAGGTAGGTCGCCTACTGAAGCCTTTTGCCCTTGATCACCGCCCGAGCTTTCATCATTATCGATATCGCCATCCACGAATTCAGGCGCCTCTCCTAGTTCCTTAGGTCTCTTGGGCCAATCAACGCCGTATGCTCTTGCGATTTCCTCAAGGTAGCCTTGGACTAGTTCTTCCCTTGGTGGGGTTACACTCAGTTTCTTCACGACCTTCTCCGAGACGCGGCCATCCGAATTCTCCATGGCAGCCAATACAAATTCCTTGCCGAACTTCTCGGCTAGCAGCGCCCGGACTTGCTGTAACTCCTTGATCTCGGTCTTCGGGGCGGCATAGATGATACTCTTTACGGCTTCTTCCAGCCCAGGATCGCATGTAGGGCTTTCCAGTAAGCCAGCTCGAGCTAGGAGGAGTTCGCAGTATAGCTCGAGGATTTCGTGGAGCTCGGTAGTGATATCGGATCGAATGATGTTTTCCGTGCGGATCCTAGCCGAATCGGCCTTGCCTGCCTCCAGCAGTTGAGCCATGGCTCTTCTTTGCGTTTTACCCATCGCTTCATCGCGCTGCTGGACCATTCGCAGTCGCGCAATCGATAGCTTCAGCTGGACCTTGAGTCTGTTCTAGATAGCGGGGAGACGACACCGATTAGCGAATTACGACTCGCCATATTGTTTGAATACCTTACAATGAGAGTGACAGAAGGAGGCATTTTGAAGATAGCAAGGCTCGAAGCCTAAGGAGCTCAGTGACACGGGGTTCGACGACACCAATTGGAAGCAAAGTTGATAACTGTTGATTCAGTGTTATTGGAAGTACCTGAGTTAGTTAACCTAGTCTAGTAGGTAGGGTTAGGTAATGTTATGTCCATCAGCTGGAGGTGATTGCCCCAATTCCCCCCTCCCTTATTTTACCCCACGAATTTAGGGACTGGAGCTGGACTGGAGCTGACGACATCTGACCCAAATCAAAGGTACAGATACTTCCAGATGCCCCATCTACCACATCCCCAGAGAATGTACATCTATGTACTCCATACCTGCTCCTCTTTACGCCACATACAGGCCAGTGTAACACCAGTAGTTGCTCGATAACCACCTAACAAGGAATAGAGGTTTTAGCAGTTCACGGGATGATCTCATTCTCAGAATGCCAAGACAGTTGTAACCGAATCCACTTCCTAATTGGTGACTAGCGCTTTTAGTTTTTAGATCTGCAACATCTGCAACGAATGAAGGAAAAATGAGACACCAATAGATAAGTACTGCCAACTTTAAAAAAAAAGATTGCGACCAATGCGGCTTACTCATGTTACCTTTTTTTTTTTTTTTTCAATGTGAGTAACCTACAGGTCTCGTGAGAGAAGAAGTAGCTACGGATATGTATGGAATGGATGCGGGGGTAGTTTCTTACGCTCTTCACGTTTCTCACTTTATAAGTAGTAGGTATTTCTTAGGCTTGGCGCATTGTTGTAAGATCTGCTCATTTTCTTCTACTTCTTTTTTTATCTTCGCGTTGGGTTCAAACTCGTATTATCTACTACCTACCTAGGTACCTAACCTAACATTCCTCTACTCTTCTACAACTATTTTTATTCTCTCTATCTACTTTACCTTACCTTACCTATAGTCATTTAGTCTGCCTTCTTTTCGACGCCTCGTTTTTTAAAGCTATGTCTTGGGCAAAAAATATCGTTCGCTGTTGGGTTTGAAACTGTTCTCGTTGGGCTTCTCGTTAGGCTTCTCTTCGGATACTCTACAATAGGAAAAGGAAGGAAGAAAGAAAACGATATAAACCAAGGGGGTTGGAATAGAGGCGCAACATGTCTATAACGCGCTTGAACGGGAAGCTTCATCAACGATGCCAGACATGGTGGGCCGATATCCTCCAAAACCTCCAGAAAAACAACCTCTGGAAGAGGATAACAAAGAATACAATATGCACCACAATTACCATCATAATCGGTCTTATACCTGCTGTGATAGCTGTATACGGCAAATCAACATATCTCGGGCCTATGGTATCTGTCTTCGGCCACCCTGGGCAGCGTTTTGGCAAGCTGACCGAGGTCCTTTCTCTCATAACCATCGGCACATTCGTTGGTCTGGGCTGGTCTCTTCTAGGACTCCATCTTTCTAGTCTGGTTTACGATACGAATGTCCAGGCTGCTTGGGGCATACGGGCCGTCTTCTTTACTCTAGCCTTGCTTCTCCACGGTGTCCTTCGTTCGTCGGCCCCTAGGCTGTTTCTGTTCGTCTTCTGGTTTCTCTTAATCAGCCTATCTATCCTGACTGGCAGTGCCACATCCGTTTCTGTTGCCGCCATCAAGCAAATAGCATATCCAATCCTAACGGCCGTCGGCGTAGTCATCTTGGCAAACATTTTGATCTTTCCCGAATTCTCAAGTGATTTTCTAGGCAAATCTACCATCGAAACGTTATCCGACACCATCTCCTGCTTCCAAGATGCTAGCAATTGGTTTATGTCCGACTCCACGGATTCTGGCGAAGGAGACATCGAAACGACCCTTGCAACCGAATTACGTACCAAACTGGTAGCTTTGACTGACAAAAAGGCAAAGTTGAGGACTAAGCTTGCCAGTTGTAAGGCAGCTCAAGCCGAGTGCAACTTTGAGTTGGTGTTTGCCGTCTTACCCCCTCGCTCACTGAAGCCAATCAGCGCCACTTTGATGACCCGT
The DNA here is from genome assembly GCA_022578605.1 of Camillea tinctor. NCBI lineage: Eukaryota > Fungi > Ascomycota > Sordariomycetes > Xylariales > Graphostromataceae > Camillea > Camillea tinctor. The sequence continues at coordinate 72,123 of MU394062.1, read as the reverse complement.
CTGGTCCAGATGACTATCTGTCTTATTAATGCCTGCGAGAGCAAATACGCACTGATAGGATATGGCCACAGCACTTCCTCCGCCGATTCACCTGAGGAAAAGGAGACGGACAGTGATAGCTCTAGTTCTGAGTCAAGCAGCGAGTCTTCCTCGGAAGATAGTGACGATGAGATATCTCAACGCGAGAGTAGGAGTGCTCGACGAAAGTCTAGATATCGTCGCAACCTAGAACTTGTCAAACCCGTGCGGGAAATCGAATCTGGCGACATTGATCTCTTGGAACATATCATATCACAGATTCATGTTCCCGCCAAGGCATTGCAAGATCAAATGCGAGATGCCGTACATGTCATCACTACTGCATTAGCTTATTGCTATGATGTAGAAAAACTACCCTCGAGATCCCCAGTCCCTGATGGGATTCTTCCACAAGAGATTGATGTCAGATTAGAGATCTTTGCCCAGTCTCTAGCTCGGTTCGATAAGGATTCTGCAGCGGCTTTGGAGCATGCTGCTGCCGTGGGTTATGGCAAAGACTCACCGGTGCGTAAACTTTTCTACTCTTTATATCCATGCGGCTTCTTTGCCATGGTAGCTACCTATAATCTGATCGTAACGCTTCATATTGGTATCATAAGACTGACCGAATAATCACACCTACACAGGGGGACATAATGCCCAGGATGGAAACTCACTTAATTTCGTCTTTCCTAATCAGTCTCCATCAAGCTGCTGCTCAAGTCATGGACATGTTAAAATATTCTCAATCACTGGTTGAAAGAAGACGCTATAGACAAAATAGGCGAAGATTATACCTTCCGAAAATATGTTGGAAAAAATGGCTTACTACCGGTGGTGAAGAAGATGGGAACGCCTTACCAGAGAATGCTAGAAAAGAAGCTCGAAGTGGTCATGGATTAAGGGAGGATCATTTAATTCAAGACGATGAAAAGACGGGCGCTAGTCATGAGACTCTGGTTGGCCGTACCAACGACATAGAGACTGGCGAGGTTCTCAAAAAACAACCTACGTTGCCCGAGAAGGGTAAAATCCCACGTCGCAAGGGCCCTCAAAAATCAGAAGTTGATCTTTTCATGTGGTTACGTGGATTAGCTGCTGACACGATTGAATTCTTCTCGGATTCGGATGATCTGTCCTTCGCCCTCAAAATGTGTATAGCGACATATATTGTCACCTGGCCGGCCTTTGTACCAGCCTTGAACGCATGGTATGGCTCGGTTCGTGGGACCTGGGCGTCCCTACAGTTGGTCCTTGTGTTTGAGGTCTCTGTGGGAACTTCATTTCAAGGGTTCTTTCTAAGGGCTATGGGAGTTGTGTTTGGCTGCACTGTTGGTTTTATTGCTTATGAGATTGGGCAAGGGAATCGAATTGTCTTGGTTGTCGTTCTTTTCCTAGGAATCATTCCTTCGTCTTACATCCATCTAGGGACGTCAAAGGTCAAAACTGGCATTATCTCTATTGTGAGTATGTCGGTGGTAGGCCTAGGTAAGCATCTGCCCAAGCCCTGATCCGATCTCGAGAATCTAACGTGGGAGTAGCAACGATCATCCCGACCAACAGTAGTGAAGAACCATGGGAGATATATTTGAAGAGAATGATATGTTTTCTGGTCGGCGGTACTGTTGCGCTCCTTGTCGAAATGATTCTCTTCCCCGTCCGTGCAAGAGATAGATTATCGGAATCATTGGCGTCCAGTATTCAACAAATATCTACTATGGAAGCTTCCATAGCCGTTGGCATTGACTCACCCATGAATATAGACGTCAAATCGCACGCAGTCACCGCGGCATTTTCTCACCACAAGGAAAAGGCTGAGCAGGCCCTCTCCGCAGCTCGGACTTTCTTACCGTTTTGCTTGAATGAGCCACGAATTAAGGGTAGTTTCAAAGGCCAAGCTATGATATATGGGGAAATGATATATGTGTTATTTCAAATCATCGACCGCATGGATAATATGTTACATATTCGCAAGATGTATGGAAGCAGTGTACTTGAAGAACTACATGCCGAGGTCCACCCGTACCGTCGCAATGTAGCAGCAAGTATCACTCTTACCCTCTTCGCTGTGTACGAGGCCCTAGCCACTCGTCTACCGCTACCCCAATTCCTACCGTCCAGCCGAGTAGCCCAATTACGATACGTGAGCCGGGTTCGCGAGCTCCTCCTCGAACGTGCTATGGAATCTGCTCGTCAGAGTGGAGTGCAAACGCCCATCACTCCTGGGTCATATTCTGGAGCCGTTCCTCTCCAAAACCACATCTTAAAGTCAATGACGAGGCATAACTTCCTATCGTGGAATGCTGCCTCCGCAGGAATGATGGAGATCATCGAGTACTTAGAGGAGCTTGTTGACCTCGCTAAGCTACTTGTCGGCGTCAACGCATTCCGCAGCGGAATGCTCGAACGCCCCAAATTCCATCAATACATCGCTAGGATTAAAGCGCGAAAGGCGGAGCTCGCGAAGGCGACAGCCACAGACACAGCCCAGATAGAACAGCAACAGAGTATAGAAAAGACTAGGAGCAAGACAAGCAGTGTCGGACGCCGCGTAAGGGGCTTCTCATTTGCTCGGAGGCCGTCGCAGATCGCCTCTGGGGCTGGCGGAGGTGATGGGAATAGTAGCATACGCCGTAGACGAACAGGACTCTTTGGCCTATCCGGGGGCGGTGCGCCGGATTGCGTCGACGACGACGACAGGGACAACGCGATCGATGACGAGCCAGATCTGCCGATGAGTCTTCAGCGCGTCATGACCAAGAGGATGGAAGAGAGAGAGCTCGAGCGTACGACTAGATGCCGAACGAAGAGCAACGAAAATAAAGGGAAAGCTGCCGTAAAGGCTGCGCAGACTTGGAATGTTTGAGTATACATAGAGGACGGGTTGCGATGTGGATTTTTGCTTTCATATTTGCTGTATTACGTTTCTAGGGACAGTGCCATATAAAGGATAGACTGGGGTTGATTCGAGTCACGGGGCATTTCTTAAGAGGTAAGATACGGCGGTCGGTCGGTCACTCAATTCAACTAGTATGTAATCTAGAGGTTAAAGGGGGGGAAAGGGGGAAGGGGGAGGCGCTGGTTATTATCTAATGATGGTTTATAAAAGACCATGGATGTGGGAATGTCGCGAGATGGACTGTGGACGGGGCAATGCATATACGTGCGAAGAATACGACGATAAAAACGAGTTGGGGAGGGAGCGCTTCTGTTATTTAGGTTCATAAAAAGGGAGGACTTGTAAATTTTAGCTCGGTTTTCTTGTTTCTGTATATTATGTGTCCGACGGAGAGGTCGAGATGGGAGATGAATGAGGGTGCATTTGATCAACAGGCTACGTTTGGAACGTAGCCGGCTACCTATCTATAGAATCGATGTTTAATCCAATTAGGTTTCTCTACGATTTCCTACTTATTGAGTAGAGTATGGTGGATCACATAGAGTACCGTTACATGCCTAGACTAGAAAAATTAGGATGAAAGTAATGGGACAACGTTTTACCACCTGCGGATGATCTGGGATATGAGTTGTTGTCTACTAGGAAGGCCATAGGAGCTGGCCCTTGGAAGGCCAGATCTGAGCAACCCTTTTCTCCATACAGCGAATCACGATTTCAGCTAGAGCACACAAGCGCAGACATATGTAGGTTATATATAACCTATAGGACTAGACAGGCTATTTATATCATATTGCATCTATAGGTAGTGTATCATTATACTGAATTTCGTCCAAAGAGAAAAAAAAAAGCAGTGCGCTATCCGCTTCTAGGCCTTATACCTTCATAGACCGATAGACCAAGCGTGGTTATCAATACTATCGTCCCAACTTCGCAGAAACCTTTCTGCAATCGATACTGTATCCCTGCGTATTGTGGTATCAACGATATTCAACCAGAGTCGTCGTCGATCGTTAAACGCGGATCAGGTCGTCCCCTTGAGCGATCAGTTCGGACTTGAGCATCGAGAGCACATTCCTCGTATAAGTTACGTATTTCGTCTAAGATATGTTGTCCGGGGCTAAAAGTATCATGAATATCATGGAAAACTTCAAAGCCGTGGTGTGTAGATGTGCCTCTTGTGTATGCTAAGTGTAAGATGTCGTGTATGGAATATCGTTAGCGTTGTATTAAGTCGATCACGCGCCTTGGCTCACAGGCCAGGGTATATAAGTGTTCGACCTCTCTTCTATCTTTATAGACCCAACCCTAGATAGTTTCCTAGGGCAGAGTCGTTACTTGTAATAGTCGCATTTCTAGGAGTAGCCGATGGTTCCTATTGGAATAATCTTCTTGAATACTCGATAAACAGGCGTTAAAATAGCTTCAAGTTGGTGCGCGGTTGTAACTTCGTATAATTTAGCATAGCCCGAGACTTCTTGGGGCGGGCTTGCAGTCTTCGAAAAGCTTCCTGTATGTGCCGTGGTTCGACGGGCGTCTTGCCTTCGCTAGGAGGGTCGAATAGTCCCTGCGCAAGTTTCCGCTTCTTAGCGCCGGGGTTCTCACCGCCACCACGTTCCTTCCAAAGATCCTCTTGCTCCTTAATCTTGAGGGCCTCTTCGGTAAGGGTCTGGACCATTTCGAAGGTGAGGAAACCAAGAATATCGACGATATCATCCGATGGTTTACTGTCGGTGACGATGCCAAAACCGGCCCACTCCCTGAATCGTTTGCCCTTGCGATAAGTGAAGGATGCCTGCCGATATTCAGACCAAGTAACATATTCCTCCTTCGTCATAGCCTTGGTGCGCTCGTCGGCCTTGCGCAGCCTCTGAAGGGTAATGACGTTCATTTCTTCCTCTTCCTCGTCTTCCTCGTCATCCCGTTCGGGAACTTCTTGGCTGTAGAAAGAAGAGGGCTCCCAAGGCAGCTTCACCTTGGCTTTCTTGTTCTTCTTGGCTGCCTCTTCAACAGCTGGGCCACCAGGCATAACGGCACCGGCAGGGTCGTCACCAACCCCGAGATCGGCCTCGCCACCCTTTTCATCGGAGTCCTTGGCGCTCTTGCGAACGTCCTTCCAGGATAAGAATGTCCGGAGTCGCGATACCTTAGGAGCGTCATCACGAATCTGAAAAATGAGATCGTTGATGGTGATGGTGCGGGCACCACGGCGAGCAGCAAGCTCGGTGCAGTTGCGCAGCATTTCTATGACCTGCTGTCGGACAATCTCTTCTATCATGGCTGTAGTCTCCATGGATGGTTCGCCAGTTTCACCAGAGACGTACATCATCTGCTGGATCTCCTGGCGGTACTTGTGCTGCTTGCTGCTGTCCGCCATGTTGCTAGTGTGGTGGCGCAGGCCGAATCTGCGTAGAAATAATACCTAAAAGATGGTACTAGTACTGATACTGACCTCATTCCCAACGGCGTAGGGTATGGGGAGAAAGACGAGGGGCTACTATGCCAATCAGAAATGGGGCGTGGTTCGCACGTCTTCCGAATGAAAGGGAATGGGATAGAATGGAATGAAAGGAAAGGAAATGAAATGAACAGATATCTAGGTTAGGTTACATTAAGATGTATTAGAAGGCGGTTTCGCCGTTAAAGTGTTACAAATGCATTGTTCTCTTGAGGTTGGAGATAGAATCAATAATTGGAATATGGATGGAGGGGATAGGTGAATGTGGAGGTTGTAGGTGGGAAATAGGTGAAAGATAGGTAATGTAGGTGAGGTAGATGGAATGAAGTGGGCTGGGAAGAAGATCGCAAGAAGAACATCTTAGAAGGTTGTAAGTTGTACCCGTGTACCTAGCTTAGTGCACAATGGGTATGTACAATAGTACGCTTCAAAGCGTGTTGGTGCCCCACACTAGGTTAACCTACGGCATTGTCAACTCCCCACGTCACCTAATATATCTCTAAAGTACGCTAAGACTGCAGCATCATTTTTAGCTCAACTCTATCTTTGGGGAGAGAACGAATAGCATAAGGTTGGTATGTCTACATTACATTGTAACCCATGTAACTACTTCCCGTCCATTCATTTATTGGCGGAGGTTATTCTTGTTGGGTTTGCTAGGCAGGTAGGTACAATAGCCTATCTATGAGGAAGACATGGAAAGCTATTCGATTTTAAGTAACTATACTTCATTAGCCTTACCAACTTTTATCTCGTCGACGGGAAGCTTAGATAGGATATACCTCAGTTCTAACTATAACTTAGGTTAAGTAACTTGATTCTTAATATACTTTACATACATAATGTGCTTAACTTTAGGTAGGTACTGCATAGCATCCCACATTAGTTATGCATGCATCAACATGTAATGCAGAATTAGAGTATATCAATAACAAGAATGCTTTTGTGTTAACGCGGGAAGAGAGACCAAACATCGAAGAACCTGACGGACCCGGGTAGAGAGCCGACCGACATCGCCGTCCAACTCGGAGGGGTTTTCTGTGGCGCAGCCCCCCAGGGCACGTTTCTGCATCGGCCGCTGTCGGTGGTGGACCTCTCTGCCGCTCACGACGTCAGAGTCATGCAGAGACAACCCGGGACTTGTGGGGAAAAGAGATTCAAGAATTTTTATACCTACCTAGCTAGTTTGTTTGTTTATCCTGCATGGTGGCAGTGGTAGTGGTGAATCGGTAAACCTGGCTTGGGATTAAAAAGTAGCTGTCTTTTTCTCTTCTTTGTTTCCTCTTCTTTCACTCCCCCCTCTCTCTCCTATTTTCCCCCTATAGAAACTGTCACTAGTTAAAAGCTATACATATATATCATACCTATCCCCACGAACAAGATTAAGAAGAATACCCTTTTTTTTCTCTCTATTTCTTTCTTTAGACCATCCGTATATCCAATACCCTACAGGACAAGCTAGAGTAGCATTATCTAAAGAATACACTTATACTATACTATACCATATACCTACTTAGAACGAAACCATCCCACCATGGCACCCAACTCACGCATTATCCTCACTCGTCATGCCCAGGCCGAGCACAATGTCGACCTAGATTATAGAAGTATGTCGTAGTAGAAGAGCCCACCCCTCCTACCCTTCCACCCTCCTTCTCCTTTTCAATAAACCACCTAAACCAAACAACTAACCCCTTCTCCCCCCCAAAGTCCACGACGCCCCCCTTACCCCCCTAGGCATAAAGCAAGCCGCCTCGCTCTCCCACCAAATCCCCTCCCTGCAAGCCTCGGCCGAAGTAATCATCTCCTCGGCGCTGAAGCGCACCCTGCAAACCACGCTCCTAGGCTGGGGACCCGCGGTGGCCCGTCTCGGGGGGCCCAAGAGCGTGGTGTGCCTGCCGCAAGCGCAAGAATGCAACGACTTCGCGTGCGACACGGGGTCGGCGCGGGGGGTCCTCGAAGCGGACCCGGCGTACAGCGTGTTCGACCTGTCGCCGCTGACCGACGACTGGAACAGCAAGCGGGGGTTCTACGCGGCGAGCGAGGAGGCGCTGGCGGCGCGCGCGCGCTGGGTGCGGCGGTACCTGCGCGAGCGGCCGGAGAAGGACATCGTCCTGGTGGCGCACGGCGACGTGCTGCGGCGCATCACGGGCCGCCCCGAGGGCGATAGCGAGTACCCCTGGCGCAACGCCGAGGTGCGGATCTTCGAGTTTGATCCCGAGTTCGTGGACTCGGAGGACCCGTGGCTGTTCCAGCGCGAGGATGTGGCTGCCGCCGGGGGGTATGCGCCTACGAGCACGGAGGCCGATATCGTGCAGCCGGATGGGCAGAAGCCATAAAGATCTCGTTGTTGGTTTTTTTGGTTCTCTTTCTTTGCTGCTGGACGAAAAAAAAATGATTATAGAGAGAGAGAAACTTGGGAGGTTGTTCTGTGAAGGGTTAGATGGCATAGATACCTACCTACCTAGGTTGATAAATTTTTTATGGTGTTATATACTATATATTGATAGAGATGACCGAAATTTATAGAATTTATGGACTGCCCTTTCTTTAGGGCTCTATTGTCTTTGGACTGACCAACTCTAATGGTGTAGCAATACTAGCACATTTATGCGGAGTTTGTATCTGCATATAGTATAGATTATATCATAGGGGGCAGGCATGAAAAATTCTATCCACTATAGTAAGAGATACGGAGGGCGCGGCGTCGAGTTGTTTGAGACGGGACTGAAACTCCTCGCTCTCGGCTTTAGGTTTGATACGTGCCATTCATATAGACAAAGGGGGGGCTAACAAAAACGTTGAAATCGGCACGTTGAACCATACTTGTAAAGTACTTTAGTTATACTTTAACTCAAGTGCTGTTCATTCAGCATATCGGACGGCTATTATCTTGTGACTAGTATTCATTTTCAGTCTGTGAAGCCTATCCTAGAAGAAGTGATAATCCGTCACGCCAAGGCTAAAGTAGAACCGACTTATTTCATAATCCTGTTGCCGCATCAGGCCATCATGGCCCTTACCTATCAACTGTACTCTACAATGTAGCTAGACATTCGAAGAGAACCAACATGGTTGACTTCACTAGTCGTCTGCTTTCTGCTTTTGTAAATCATTTATACCATTACACGAGACACTTTTTTAGAAGGGCTAAACCACAACTTATTCGATCTTTTTGCTGTGGCTCATTATGACAAGAACCTCGGGTACCACAACGGCGACCCACAGGAGAGAAATACCCACACTGGCAAGGAAGATCTTCAGGTACAACTTAACAAGACGAGTCCACGAAGCGCGAGAGAAGGTCTTCCAGGCATCAATCATAGAGACGAAGCCCTTTCCGCCGACGATCGCAGGCTCAACCTTACTCTGGAACGAGCGGTCGAACGGCACAATGGTGTCGTCCTCCTCGGGGAGAAGCGAAGCCTGAACTCGGGTCAAGACAACCTGGGCTGGGATAACTAGGAAGATGTGCAAGACAAGGGAAACCAAAAGGACAATAACTGCCTTCCAGATATCATTGACATCGCCCTCGGGGATAGTGCCAGGCTGAGACGCATCCCAGGTAGTCATGCCGATAAGGTAGGCAAGGCCCTTGGGTAAGAAAGAGGTAAGCTCCAGGGCGAGGAAATAGACAACAACGGGAAGGGCGGTAGCCTGGAAAGCCTTCTTGAAGGGAGGCAGACGGTGCCAGAAGCGCTTGGGGCTAGGAGTAGAGATGACAATGTGCGTCCAAGCCGTGTAGAGCTGCACGAGCGCAAGGGCAGAAAGAGGGGCGGCAACGAGAGCTGGAACCCAGGCTGCGGTAAAGATTCCGTAGAGGAACGCAGTGGCCATCGAAGCAGCGAACCAACAAGCACCACCACGGAACAAAGATCGCCAACCGCCAACAGAAATGAGAGTACGGTAGATCCCCCGGAAGGACGAGGTGACGGCTCGAGTCTCGCCACCCGCGGCGGCTTCGTCGGCAACGGGGGCGTTGTCTTCGGCGAACGACTGAGTGTCGTCATTGAGCGAGAGAGGCTCGTATGCGGGTGGTGATGGGTCCTCGATTATAGCCAGGGTCGAGAAGACATGCTGGAAGGTATAATTGACCTGGAACAAGGCATATCGTGTTAGTCGCAAGTATTCGGCCAGTTAGCTGTAGGCATTACACATACCACGAGGAAGAAGGGCAAGAAGACGATGAAGTCCAAGAACAAGACACCCCAAGCCCAGCCTGGCACCTGGTATCCGTTCATAGAGGCTTCGCCCCGCTTGTAAACCGCGGAGGCAAGATCACGATACATTTTGAATGAAGTACTCTACGTCAGTCCGCGATGTATATAATATATATATAATATGTATTTGTTCCGTTGGAGAGAAGAAGAGGGGGGGGGAATATAATATACTTGGTAGAAAGAAACAAAGAGGAATAAGTTTAAAAGAAGAAAAGAAGAAAAGAAAAATAAATAGTTTTGGAAGGAAGGAAAAAGGAAAATGAGAAAAGGAAAGCTGAGGTCGAAGGTCGTGTCTGCCTGCTTATGCTTCAGAAGGATGCATGCACTACATCACGCACTATACAGTTGAGGTATTGTACTACTGTACTGTACATACACCTAAGCCTACGGAGTACAAGTAAAACGTTTTGAAATTGAAGACGAGGGGGGGAAAAAACAAGGTAAGTCCTAGGTAGTCTTGGTAGTGTAACAGGAACTTTTTAGGCTGACACTATGACCACTGCTTAATCACTGCTTAAGCGACCTTAGCACAGCCTTCTTGTTATGCCATACGCCGTACGTCTGCGGCGTAAGTACATACACACTTGGTAAGTACTGTACTTATTAGGTGTCACCTGCTTAAACTCCGTTCGGGGCCGATTCACCCTTTTGGGCTTGACTTTATTATTCAGCTCCGACGCCAAAGTAGTACGTTATCTAACTTACAACTTACTACTTACATAGTACTTTTACACCCAATCCATAGTCATCAACAATCCTAGTTTACCACGTTGAAGACATCACCTGTTTAGAGTGCTTATTTCGATTAACTGACTCACTTGCACTCACTAAAATATCTAGGCAACCCCCTTTAACCCCCCTCATGTCAGCTCCATCTATCCCGAACCTCCTTTCTCTTCGAGGTTCGAGAGGAGGAGCTCGGGGTCGCTCTCGTGGACGTGGAGGTCATCCCGCCTCAGCTTCATCGTCCTCTTCATCTGCTACTCGGGATGCCACCATTCAAGGCACAGATACTGATGCCGCTGTGTCACGCATGAGCGCTGTTGATCTCGGTTACCTCCAAGATCCCTTCGCTCAGTTCTTCGTGCAATCACCTGCTGTCGGTGTTCCTGTCAGAAGATTACCCATCATCAATCGAGGTAAGGGGACTTGAGAGCCCTGCTTCCCTGGCGAGTGCTAAGGTTGAAGTCAGGTACCTACACTCGGACTGCAGCACTAGATAGGCTGGTGTCGTCTTTCTTATCTGGGGGTGAAAGCGGAGAACGCCAGATCATCTCACTTGGTGCCGGTACTGACACGAGATGCTTCAAGCTATTTTCACAGCCCACCCAGGCCGGGCTTATATATCACGAGATTGACTTCCCAGTTACTGTTCGCAAAAAGCTACAGCTAGTCAGTTCCATCCCTTCTCTCAGGGCCATCATTCCCAACACCAAGCTTGAGGGTGAAACCTGGAGCAGCCAGCAACTACCAAATGGGTGCCAGTATTGGTGTCATGGTTTGGATTTGAGAGATCTGCTGAAAGAAGACCGCAAGTCCATTGTCGGAGTTCGTACGGACATACCTACCTTGCTGATATCGGAATGCTGTCTGTGCTATCTAGAGGTGTCTGAATCGAGCAACATCATAAAACATTTCACTGACAGGATACAATCCCTTTCTGTGATCGTGTACGAACCAATTCACCCCAATGACCCTTTTGGCAAGCAAATGGTTTCCAATCTTGCTGCACGGCGGATACGCATGCCAACTCTGGACGAATATACAGACCCTCATAAGCAGGAAGCCCGTCTCAGAAATGCAGGTTTCAACTCCACCCAGAGCTTGACCATTGAGGAGATATGGAAGAAGTGGGTTACAGCTGAAGAAAAGGAAAGAGTTGACAGTCTGGAGGGTCTCGACGAGCTTGAGGAGTGGAATCTCTTAGCTGGTCATTACGTCGTTGCTTGGGCCTGGAGAGGAAAGGGTTTTGAAGGATGGGAACGTGGACTAGGGTGATCGGGGATTCTCGGCCCACAGGACGTCCTATAAGTCGTATCAATCATCAGAATCTAGCCGTCATTTCGACAACGTGTTATCATTACCAAAACACGAATATAGGACAATCACCCCTCAAAAGATCACACAACGGTATGTTCATGGTATTGATTCATTTCTAAAAACTAATGGGGGTATCTACCTAATGCACTTTTTATCAATTCCAAATTCTCAATACCCTCTGACATACACATAACGTCAAATCACATGTACCAACGCCCCTCTATCGGATTCTCTACTTCATGTTCCATGCTGCCAAACCCCAGGTGCCCTACTGGTTCGCCCGTGGGGATATAATCAGGGGTCGGCGTCTTAACAGCGCCCCAGCGTACCAAGCCTCGCGATATGTCGACTGCCACGTACCCGTCAATCTCAAGGTCATCAACGCTCATATCGCTGGAGACGAGGGCCTTCTGACCGGAGCTGCTAGGCCTGTAAATTTCGTAAGACGTGTCTGATTCGAGGAATCTATCCATATCATAAGCAGACCTATCCGTGGAGGAAAAGAAGGCGCCCCCATCCATCTGAGCAGGATCCTTAAGAGCGACTTCTTCATAACCTGCCTTCTGTTTAGTTAATCTCCAGAGTGCTGATGTCGGAGTGGTCGGCGCCGCCATGGCCGTAGTCCCAAGTGCTTCTTCTGGGATAGGTGCGATGTGGCACGCGGCCGATATGACCATCGAATCGCAACCCCCCATCACCATCGGCCCCTTTATTTTGAACAAGCAGATCACAAAAGGGACGATGGATAGTATCACTGCCAAGATCAAGACGACGAGAATAGCAATAGTCGAGTAGCCGATGCCAATGTATGCGTCATCGCTGAGCCCACTACCAACAACCGACGGCATCAACGGCCCTTGTCTATTGTAGAACGAAGGTGCATTTAACGTGTAATAACCTATAGTAGTCTCTAGTAAGAATCCATTGTGCTTGTAAAGTCGGAGTCTAACTTGACCTACCTCCTTCGAGGATAAACACATAAAGAGTGTTAGATACTAGGAAATGTAGGAGTGCGCTAATGCCGATCAGGGGAACCTACAAATCGCGAATTAGCAGGTGCTCTTTCAACTCGATAATTCAAAGGGTAAAAGAATTGTAGTAACGTTGTCAAATCAGCTGGAGGTTGTTTTCGTGTCCGACTTACACTATAGAAATAAGGCAGTTGCAAACGATATGAAGAAATCTGCTGGCCCTTGGGGTCCGTCACGCGTATCGGGCGATGATCTGTGCTATATGCATTCCATTCCTTCTCCACGCAAATCCTAGTATAAAGGGAATTGTACACATAATACGAAAACGAGAGCAACAATTGCGGCAAGTTAGCCGTTAGTACAGACCGGAGGAGATCCTCGCTGCCAGAACCGTATGTATCCAGAATTCCGTTCGTGTTGCTGTGAACGAGCGTTTGTTTTCTATCAAAGCCTTGAGTCAGAAAAGAAAAAGTAGCGTATATGGTAGGTTAGGGGAGACAGGGTAGTTATTACTCACCCATCGTTGTAAGGGTTGTTTACTTGGGCTACGCGGAACATGATGCCTAGGAAAATGATCACGGCAGTAAAGAGAAAGTAGCTACGTAGCCAGACAATGGCCGGTAAAGCATTATACCATCTACGGCCTTCCTTCAAGTGCCACTGGGATCCTGCTACCATCTGGAAATTGTTCTGGCCCGATCCGTCCTTCTTATATCCATGGGTTCGATCGAGCGTGCATCGGCCCACAGTCCTCGCATCTGGCCGGGTCATAAAGGAGACGATAGCATCGCCGGGCACCACAAGCGGATCCTCACAACTGAGGACAAGGGTTACTATGACGCAAAGCGCTGTCTTGATGCAGACGCAGATAAGCCCAGCTAGGAGAAGCTCGTTCGAAAGCCCTATCTTGCATATCGGATCTATTTCCTCTGCAAGGCAGTATTTCAACTCGAGTTTCGATGCGTTTCTCTCTCTTAGGCCTGGCCAGTACGAGTTCGCTTTTTTGATATCCTCCGGATCGCCCATGACGAAGTTGAAACGGTACGTTGGCTCGATATTGTCAGCGGAGAGAATCTGACTGTTTCGATCTGTTCGGCCATACGCCCTGTTACAAGTCTGGAAACAGCCCTCTGCTTGGTGAGTAAGAGGCGATAGGTAGGCGGTCGTATTGCAGTTAGCAAAAAACCAGAGCGAGTTACTGTCCGCGATGGGGACGTGAGGGTCCCAATACTCATCGTTGCGGCTATCCAAGGGCTCAAGTACGCTGTCTCTTGTCCACCCGAGACTCGTGTCGTTATACATGAACTTGGTATCCTGCGACTCTACCACCATTACTACGTTCCCGTACTTGACCCGCGCATTGCAAAACTCATACTGAGACCGGCACTCGGGAACCTCGATGCGCTTCCATTTGCTGGCCCCAACAGATGTCGCGGTGATTTCCCTTGAGATCGGCGACTCGGGGTTAAAATAGTCTTCGAGCGGTAAGCTATCGCCATACTCACCGTAATGTACTTTACTACCACAGTAACTACACTCATAATCTATCATCCCAGAGGGCATTAACATGGCCCCGGGGTTGAAATACGGTGCCCCGTTAGCGAAACCCTCGGAAGCTAGTGTGAGGTTCCAGTGTCCACCCTGGTATTCGGTCTGAAAGATCGCGGAGTTGAAGAAAAGATGCAATGGGAGCGAGCTGAAGAAGAATAAACTCCAAGCCCACCCTTTGACTTTACTCACGCGGAATATCTGTGCGGAAATAGAGATCAGTACTGACTGGCATCATTGCATCCACCCCTAACGCATTTTCCCGACCTAATATGTGTCCCTATATATCCCAGATAAACCAAGTGGAATGTCTGAAAATATACAGACTACATAGTTCATACATTTTGTATGCTCATCATGGAAAAAATACAGTGGAGTCAACTCACATTAGTAAAGGAAGGGACGCCAATAAGCATCGATGTACCCTCTGCCTATGTTGGGGAATAAAGTCAGTATATACAGTCTTCTGTCATGAACAGGGCGATGTCGACTTGCGGATTGCTTACATGGCAAGCGTCTACTTCACTGCGTGAGGGCGAGCTCAAAACCTGACAGAAGAAGTTTGAAGAGGCTGTGGACAGACATTAGTAACCTATATTTTAGGATGAAATCTAGTTATCAGACACCAAGACGATGTTTTCCTTCGTGAACAACAGGGAACTCCTAAAGGGGTTGGATTCTCGTCATCATTATTCGCCCCTTTTTTCTTCTCTTTATCAGGAATGGAATAAGAATCCCACACATATCCGCCGCCCCCCACCCCCCTTTAAAATTTTTAAGGAAACGGAGCCCGTACCCAAGATAATAGTACAAAACACATTCAACAATAAGTGAAGCCAGAGATTCGTCGTCCGGCTCTTATCGCAGTTGCCGGCGAAGAAGATGAGGTTGGTTCGAATACCGCCGGCGCGGCTGGCGCTCCAGGCCAGGAGTGCCAGTAGCAGTACTGCGCATACGGAGGTCAGAATCGTGTTGACGATGGCCGCGAGGCGCCAGCCCGAACGCGGCCAGCACCCTCGCAACCTTGCGTCCGGCGGGAACGCGCCCATCGTGTCCGGCCACTCCGGAAGTCTAGACCGAACAAATCGATCGACTCCTCTCTTAGGGCTACGGAGCCGCACTAGGATCAAACGGTGCTTTTTTTAGGGCGTTTCTTGGGATTGTGGTTCTTGTTCCAAACCACTTCCTCCCCTTTTGTCTAGAATGGGAGAACGTGCTTGGCTACATGCCTTAAAGGGTACACAACTCTTCGGCTATAAAGACAAAATGGAGTCAAAGACGTGAGATATCGCTGCAAGTAAGTAAGTTTGCGGAGTACGAAGTAGTAAGGGATAGGCCACAAGGAGAGGGATCCGAGATAACGATGGTATATTAAAGCGATTTATTCCAAATGAGGAATTTCAAAGCAGAACCAAGGATATGTAGGTTAGGTAGATAGGGGAGGTAAGGTGAAGTAGGTGAGCCAAGCTCTCGGGAGCTGAAATTGACACGCCTCCCTGCTTTTTCAGCTATAGCATGACTTTTGCTCGGATATTTCAGAGGAAAGAAAAGGGAAATCATGTGCGGAATAACAGAATCCTTCAAATATGGATGTTCTGGAACCATATTTTTTTTTCTCTCACTTTGCTCCATAACCCGCCTCCCTACTTGAAGAAAAAAATGGAGGGGCGCAGGAACAATAACAACGTCTACCCATATGAATATGTGTATACAGATGTTATGCATATTATGACTATCGCGAGAAGGTCGGTGCGTAACAATGACGTGCCTAATATTTGACTTTAACTTTCCTCCTTCCTCACTCCCTCCCTCTCTCTCTTTTCCTTTTATGGAATTGAGTAATACTCTAGAATTAAAAGCGGTATAACAAGCAAGGTATCTTAATGCGTTTTAAGATTTTAGGTGGTTTTCTTTTTTTAGGGGATGAGGCGATTCGCGTGAAACTCCGCTAACAACGACCAGGATTTGATTCCTTTTTGCTTCTTTATTCCCTGTGTCGTGTACGGAGTAGCTGTCCCAGAAAAGATACACTTTCTAGGGTAATAAGCATATATAGGTATATATAACTTTCTCTTTCGTCTGTCATTGTCAATATGAAAAGCCTAGAATATGGGACAAGAGGTGAGTAATCATAGTAAGGTTGATGGGTGACTTGCACATGAGAAGGCTTGTTGATTGCAAAGCCCCCTTCTTTCTTGTTTAATCATCCTACTACTAGGTATATATACTCTTGGAAATCCTCCACAGACAGGAAGAGGGCCTTGTTAATAAACACCACCTTCTATAGTGAACCGAGTGCTAACGTCCCCTTGGAGATTTCCCCATTGTCAAATAAATATGCCCAACAAAGTATGTGTGTACGTACATAGGTAGGCTATCTAATGTAGTTTAACTAGGTTAATGTTCCTACGCTAGGCCTATGAGACTAGGGAAGACAGCACCGCGTTAGCTAGTAGAGATTGCTTTATAGATTTTTCTTTTGGTCCAATGATGGTGATCCTCCCCTTTTATTCTAGTATATTGGAGCCTAGCGCCTATATAGTTTAACAAAATCGTCTCTTGTTGGTGATGGGAGGAGGAGGCCTTTCATAGAGCATAGGGCCCTACGTAGTCAGCTTGTTGGTAAGTTTCAAAAGGGATAGATACGAGTAGATTTCTACGAAAAGCCTTCCTGATCGTCGTCCACAGGTCAACGTAAAATGGATATCATCTATCAACAACTAGTCAGTCGACGCTTAATAATACGTTCAGCACATTCGAAACGATAGCAAAGTTTCCAAGAATATATATAGAAAGGAGTGGGTTCTATTTCGGACACATCTTTACAGCCACATATCAACCTGGTGGCCAACCACCAAATAAAAAATATGAATGGTGAAAAAGAAACCAAGAACCCTATGAAATTATATACGTCATAACCTATAGTTTGCTACATGCAAAAGGGGGGATATATCTATATCCAGATATCCAGACCAATAACCGTTATACTACATTCCGACTAACCTTGTCCTCTATATTACAAGCACAATTGTTTTTTTTTTCTTGCAGATTATATTATCACTTATCACCAGCCATCCACGACCGTAGCATGTACATGCATGCCATTAGCCGGCCTCGCCGTGATACCTCCCTTGATAGTGAGGTTCTTCTCGTCCGCCTCCTCCTTGTTCTTCAACGCGAACTCGAAGCGGCCGATCCACCCAGCGAGCAAGCAGGCGAACTCGGCGCGGGCGAAGCTGCTGCCGATGCAGCTGCGGGGGCCGTGCAGGAAGGTCATGAAGGCGTAGTTACTAGTGGCGCCACCGCTGGCAGCGCGCTTGTCGTCGGCGCCCTTGGGCATCCAGCGCTCCGGGTTGAACTCGTGCGCGTCGTCGCCCCACAGCGTCTTGTCGTAGTTGGTCGCCCACACGGCGAGCATCACGCGCGTGCCCTTGGGCACCCGCTGTCCCATCACTACGGTGTCCCGGACGGCTTCCCGGATGGTCATGGGCACAGGCGCGAAGTACCGCAGCACCTCGTTGCAGACCGCGTTCAGGTATGGCATGTTGTCGATGTCTTGGCTCGTAACCTCGCCTTCGGAGTCCACTGACGGGAGGTGGTCCCGAATCTCCTTGCGCAGCCTGTCCTGCATCTCCGGGTTCCGCGATAGCATGTATATACCCCAGGTCATGGCGGCGGCGGTGGTTTCGTGTCCGGCGGCTAAGAAAGTCATGAGCTGGTCGACGAGACCTTCGTCGGAAAAGCCGCCCGACTCGAGGGCTACGGTAAGAATGTCGCTGCCGATCGATTCTTTGCGTGCGATATTTTGCTTCTTCTCTTGGATCAGGCCCCTGCATACCGAGCGGATATGCCTCGCCGCGGACGCTATGTCATTATTGCGCTTGACCGGGAGTCTTTGCACAAGCCAGTCCGGCAAAAAGGTTTGAAAGAATGCAAGCAGCTGGGCCTGGGGATTAGCCTTGAAGATACGTCGGTAAGTTTGGTTGAGATCTGTGGTATCATCCTCAATAGCACCAAAATCGTGCCCAAGTCCAGCAAGGCCAATAATGTCGAGGGTCGCTCGAGACGCCCATCCGCCAACCTCCACGACGGCCGATTTCCGCGCCTTCTCGGGGTCTGGTGAAGCGGACTCGTTTGACGCATGATCTATAACATCGCGTGTCATAGCTTGTACGACTTCTCGGGTTTTGCCCCAGAATATAGGGTAGAGATCCTTGATATGACGAAAAGCAAATGCAGGCATGAGGTTCTTCCGCTGGAGCTTATGTTCATCGCCCTCAGCTAGGAGGATGCCTACGCCCAGGATGCGAGCGATGCTAGAACCAACAAACGAGGGTTTCTCAAAGTCGTAGTTCGATGTCACTAAGACTTCGGAAAGCGCCTTGGGCCCCGTGACAAGTAAACGCTCCTGGTTGAAGATGGTGAGATAGCGCATAAGTCCATCGTTCGGGACAGTGGTAACCCTATAAACGGCATGTTAATATCGTTGAGACAAGACGAAAGCATCGCTACATACCACTCTCTCATAGGAATTCCGGTAGGTTCAGCAATGATCTTTTTAAAGTGGCCCATCCACCACGACCCCCCAGCAGGTTCCGGCAGTGCACGTAACGGGGAGAAGAGCTTGGGGTATAAGAATACCACCCAGAGCGCCCAGATGGCGGTCTGGAAGAGCCAAACACCAGCAAAAGCACCGGTTAACTGAAGCTTCGTCCCGCCTGTCTGACGATAGACGAAGAAATATGAGGACACTAAGGCGACGGCGGTCACGAGCCTCCAGGGAAACGGAAACACAGCCATCGTGGCCTTGGTGTGCTAAGAGGCCGAAGTTTAAACTCTAGCTTAGGGAAACTGTTCTAACCAATAACTAGTTTTACGTCGCCTTGGCCAAACGTAGATCTCGGATATTTCAGAAGGAGAGAGAGAGAAAGTAGAGCTGTGACGGCCGGGGTCGTTAAGGTCGGAATGGTCTTGGTCCAAAGGGAGTCGAGAGAGGGTCAGATGGTACAGTTGAGTAATAGTTGGTTGTGATTAGTCTCAAATAATCGAATAACTAGGACTAGGTATGTAAGTAAGGTAGGTCATATAAGCAAAAACAGAAGCAAAAAGGTTTTATGTTATTTTATTTTTCTTCCAGAGAAATGCTTCGTTGCGTTGCAGAAAGGGGAGGGGGGTTTAAAAGGGAAAGCTATTGTATCATATACCGTTTCTAGGCATTCAATACCTGTCTTTGTAGCCAATAAGAACGATGATAATGACAGATACACAAGCCCCAGACCCAAGATTCGACGAGCTGATTAGCTTCGGCGAGTTATTATTACCACCTACCAGCTACTGGCGCCATCGACACCCCGTACCCATGCGAGCGGGTATGAGCCACCTGATAGATACATGTAGATGTAATGTAGATGTAGTGTCAGGTTGTATTGTAGATGCTTAACCCGGAAGTTGAACGGAAAGATTCCCGGCCGATGCTCTTGCAGCTGAAGTCCCTCTACCCCTCTAGATGTACACACTGCCCACTTGAGAGGGCTGAGAGGGTCATGTTGGTACGCTAGATCTGACTTGGATGTTATACGATAGCGAAACCGAAAGATTTGGCTGAGACAAATACATACATATGAACATGAGCACTTACATTTACGTACATACGTATGGAAAAGGTAAATTCTAAGTCATGTTGGTCCACGAGCCCCTTCAAAACGCGTAAGACAAGTGCAGACCGGGCCTAATCGTTGGTCAGGCGGTGCTTTGTTAGTTGGTCGTCTCAACTTTTGCTGGTTATAAACGCTAAGTGTTTGATGTTCCTAAACAACAATGCTAGGTATAGCTTACCACTTACATAGTCCAACTTATAGCCCCACAGAGTGGATATTGAAGTTATTGTTCCCTACCTAGTTGCCATTGTTCCCTACTTAGCACGATCTAGTATGACTGGCCATAAAAGAGAAGAAGCCCAGGCATGTTCGACTCGTAACCTACGTCGTTAGTGCTCATGACACGCATACTACAGACCTCGAAGTCCATGGCCGAAAATCGCTTATTGAAGCGGAATCGGTGAGACCCCCAGCCGACTATGTGGCTCATCGGATGGATTAGTTGCGCCGCCGGTTAGGTAGTGCGTCAAACACATCAATCGGGGAGGTGACTTTATTTATTACGACGGCAAACGCAAGCACAAACTTGTCTTAAAAGCAGATTTGTTAGCTCGTACCGGGTAACTATGTCAGATCTAAGATTGATCTCTGTTGCTTTGCTTCTACATTCACAACTTTAAACATCAGATTATATGTCTGTGTGTGTGTAGGTTATATAGATATGTATATATTTTCATGCTACGTAAGTGAACACAGTGGTTAACTAGGTATCATTCCGCTATCTACATACAACGTAGTAAAAGTGCTTCTGTGATATTCCCTGCTAATCTGCGCCGACGAAACTCCACACAGACACACACTCAGACGCACTAGACACACCACGAAGAGGGCATACTAGTATACATTTTCCCAACTTAACCTTCAAGTACTAACCTAGGCATAATCACTAAGAGCAGATACCACCTCGTACCCGTAATGTGGAAATAGTGACCAAGACCAATATCACTAGGTTAGGTTGCTTAAGCTTGACACCATGGCGTCCTCGCCGGCCAAGATCGGTGTCGTCTCTATCGGGGATATGGGCATGGGAATAGCCAAACTCTTGATAGCAAACGGATTTTCCGTCGCCACCAACTGTAAGGGGAGAAGGTTAGCCGGCCAATCCTCTCTAACACCACGGGCAATAATACTAACTATATAACTGCGCAGCGACGACACCATTCGAAGGGCAAAATCCGCCCAGGTCGAGCTCCTCAAATCAGACGAGGACTTGACCCAATCCTGCTCCGTCATCCTATCGGTTGTGCCCCCGCGCGACGCAGCGGCCACTGCCCAACGCATCATAGACGCAGTAACAGGGCCATTCAAGCGGAGCGAGCCCCTCTACTTCGCTGATCTGAATGCCGTCGCGCCCTCGACCGTCAAGGCCATTGCCGCTACCATTGAGAAGTCACGGGCGCCCGTGCGCTTCATAGACGGGTCTATAATCGGAGGCCCACCATCTCCGCCCAAGTCCGGATCCCCTTCAGACCCCTCTTCTCCTCGGGCTGGATGGACTGCTCCTAGCATTCCCACCTCAGGCCCCCACCAAATCGCCGAGATACCGGGGTACGGTGAGAAGCTTGCCAATGTCCTTCGTTTGCGGCACATCGGACCCGAGGTCGGTGCTGCATCCGGCTTGAAGATGTGTTTCGCGTCATTGAGCAAGGGATATATTGCCCTGGCGATACAGTCATTTACGACGGCTCGGTGTCTCGGCGTGCTGGGCGAGCTGGAGACTGAGCTGCGGGGATCGATGTCCGACCGCTGGGCTACCACCGAGCGTAGCGTCGTCAACATGGCACCCAAGGCCTACCGCTGGGTCCGCGAGATGGAGGAGATTGCCCTGACATTCTCTGAAGAGGGTGGTTTCACTCCGGACATATTCCACGGCGCTGCCGAAGTGTACCGCACCGTAGCCGAAGATACAGAGCTAGGGAAAGAAAAGATCGGTTCTAGAAAGAGAGGCCTCGACGCAGACGACATGGCTGCTGCGATGACAGAGGGGATGCAGACCAAGAGGAAGAAGAACGATTAAATCTAGACCATATCACGAAGCTACGATAAACATAGAATGGATTTTGATGCTATCTAGATCCCAGCCACCTACGTTACATTGGTAACAACTAACCTAATAATGAACTAGGATCCCTCTCTATCTTGTTTTTCTCTTAGACCTTTGCCCAATTCCGATTAACTTCTTGATAGTCGTTGATACTGTGACATCGTCAACACTAGCCATAATAATAATAATAAAAACAAGTAACTGTAGCCTTTCATCAAGGTCTTACAAAAGACCAAACAGCAGATGCGTAGGTATTTCAAACATTGAAAAATCGGGTACTTGTACAAAAACACGAGGTGATCGGCAAGCAAGCACAGCATCATAGCCTTTGCCTCTCGTCTTGTTTCATAGAGGAGGGCTGGAGAGTCGACTCCCCCGTCTGTATCTGTTTCCAAAATCCGGGTTAGATCCCTGTCCTGCCCATCAGTCTTCCCTAATCCGTCGACCGTAGGCGAACGGCGGAGTAAGGCGATGAGATCAACCTGTCGCCGCCCGGCGCTCTTTACTCGTTATCCTCCATGCATGATGGCGATCCGGTTCCCACCGCGTTGCAACCGCAGCCCCCAGGGGGAACTGATCTTGGAAGCCCTTTCTTCCAAAGATAGTGCCGGGAGACCCGCGAACGGTTATTCGAGGCCTAGGCTTTTAGTATTTGACAACATGGCATAGGTTTCATGATTTCTTCCTTGTGCGGCAGTGTAGCTATGTAAATGTACATAATCTCTAAGATTAGGCTAGATGCTTCTTCACTCACGATACCTACCTACACTTATCTGTTCGGCAATTTGCACAACCTGAAAAACAGGTTGTTCTATGTTGATCCTAGTTTATACAAGAGATCTTAAACTAGGCTCTTATCTCCTCTCTTTCACACTTGCTCTGGGATCTAGAATGTATGCCCACGCCTCGCGGTGACAAAAACCCCCATGGAAACAACACCTTCCAGAAAATCTAAGCCAGCGCCGTTGAACAACGACAGCTGGGCAAACACTAGTTCCAATGACGTCAACAGGGACACTGAAAATGATCAGGGTGCTGCCGATAATGACAATGGCGAGGGTAATATCAATAGTGAGGACGCTAATGGGGACCCCGAGGACCCTAATAGCTCTAAGAGGAAGTCGGCCGTGGTATGGCTCCAGCCCGACACGTACAGCTCGATACGGTCCATGTGGCAGGACCAGTACATCTGGTCGCCGGTAGCCGTAAACACGTCGCTGCCTCTGAACCAGACGTCATTCCTTCAAGTCGACGACGCAGACGACGTTGCCGACTGGAACGATCCAGGTGACGACGCTAACGTTGACGACGATAACAACGACAGAGAGCAAGAGGATACAAAAGACTTGCCCGAACCTGAGCCAGAATATGAGCCAGAACCTAAGCCTGAGTCTATAAGTAATTCCGACTCAGCGCCAGGACCATCACCATTGTCACCACCACTGATGGCGAACGAAGAAGAGGGAGGGGACGAAGATAGACCTAAACCCAGGATATCAATGACCCTTCCATCGCCAGTAGAAATACCGAGGCTTATCAAAAGCCCGCAGCCACCGTCGCCAGAGCCTGCTGCCGTGGGAAATCCCTTGGAATCTCCAGATCAAACCCACGACGATCTAGAAGAAACTCCAGACGAGACTTCGTCACTGCCGCTAGCCTCCTCTAAGGCAGGGGAACCAGAGCCAGAACCAGAGTCAGAGTCAGAGCCAGAGGAGCCAGAAGCGGAGATAGAAGCACCATATCAGGAGGGACAGCAGCAACTACCAGCAGCATCACCACCGCCAGCAGCCATCCCAGAGCAGACCCCTGACGAGGAAGAGGTAGCAGCCATACCGCCCTCATCCGCGGCACCACCACCACCGGTATCCGCATCCGCATCTCCATCCATATCCCCATCTGCACCCGCCCCACCCCAAGCTCAACCCCAACCATCACCAGCCTCCACACCCACCGCATCCGGCAGTCCCTCGCGAACCCGCCGTCGCGGCCGCCCGCGGCGCCGCACCAACGCATCCTCGCTATCCTCAGTCGCGCGCGCGCTCTCCCCCAGCGCGCCTCCCTCTCTGGTCTCCAGCCGGGACGACGACCCGCGTTCTCCGTCAACGCCGTCCACGCTTGCTTTCTCTCCGTCTGCCTCGTCTCTCGCTCTCCAGGACGGCGCTGCCAGTCCCCGGAAGAACAGCGGGAGAAGGCAGGGGGGCGCGCGGCGGGATCGCTCTGCTAGCGTCCTGGGCAATGATGGCGGCAACGACATAAACGACAAAGACAGTAATGCTGGTAATGCTAATGGCACCAAGTCCGCCTTGACGCTGAGGCTGGACCTGAATCTCGAAGTCGAGGTGGAGCTGAAGGCGACCCTGAGGGGGGATCTGACGCTGACTTTGCTTTGAAGGCGTGGAGGTGTTAGGCTGTATGTGTTTTGGGGGGAAGGCGGTTGGTGGTTCTGTTTCCTTTTTTTATTGCTTTTGCTTTTTTATACTTCCTATATCTGTATCTGAGTTATCCAATTAGCCGGTATTTCATGACGACTGGAAAAAGGGATGTGGATGGGTGAGAGAGCGAGCTTTCTTGTTAGGAGCGAAAGAGCCTGGCGTTATAGAAATCAAAAATCATGGGTGGCACGGAAAAGGAAGATAGATCAGGGTAGATGGGAATGGGAAAAATCACGCGAGATGTAATGTAAAGCTGAAGTTTATGAGCAGTATATTCTGAGCCTCGATTCCTAAGCCGTACAGATTCTTGTTATTGTTATGCGCAAACTAGCCTCCTCAATGTTTCCCTACAACATCATAATCAGGATCATTCAATCATGTCGACGTCATCTACTGCTTGACCATTGGCAGCGCTGGCTGTCTCTGTCGTACCGACAGCAGCATCGGTACTTCCACCAGGACCGAAATAATCGTCCATTTCAGCGTCAAGTTCCTCCTGCGTCTTCTTCGGTCGTCCATCACGTCCCACGTTACCCCCTCGTCGTTCATTCTGCGCCCCTCCCTCGCGGCGCGCACCAGGCCGTCTTCCACCGCCACCGCCACCGCCGCCGCCGCCGCCTCGTCGTCTAGGCATGGGACTACGAGATCGACTACCGCCGCCTGATGGAACGTAGCGATCGATGCCTCTATCGTTAGGAGATAGTGATCGTGGCCGGGTAATACGATCCGCGAGTGATCTGCCTGGCATGTGTGCGGTATCAAAGGGGTTTCGTCGTGGTGCTGAAGCCATTATGGTCAGGCGGATGGGTTGGCCTGTAGGTGAATTAGCTTTGCCAATCGCCTGGGGGTCAAGAATCGAGCATACCCTTCGCATTAGCACCGTCAAAATCGCGGACGGCCTCTGAAGCATGCTCGCGGCGGTCATATGTAACAAAAGCGACACCCTCCGAGCGACCGGCACGGTCATAAAGAAGTTCGACCTTCGTAATGGGACCGATCTTGCTGAATAGACCCTACCGCCTGTTTTAGTCCTTATTATCTTGTCAGGGGTAATCAGACCCTTACTTCTAGGTCTTCTTGAGATAGATCCCAATGTAAGTTTTCGACCTTAATCTTCGTGCCGCGAGATTCCCTGTAGATACGGTCAGAAAAGATTTCGGCAGTGTGTAGGTTGTGCGTATGCGGTTACTGACTGGTAAGGTTCGGGCGAACGTCGTCTCTTCGGGTTGCGTGGGCGGTTACGAGCTGTCGAAGCATTAGTAGCTGTGTAGACAAGGAATTGGGTCACATCGAAGCTTACAGCCGGTGTCCTCGAATTTATCATGGACCCAGTCCCTATGCACGCGTTAGCACACCGAATTTCCCGAGAGGGTAAGCCTTAGCTGTCGACATACGAATCCACGCCTCTGGAATCATCTCTGGTTGACTGTCCCGCAGAACGAGAGGGCTGGTTAGCTGTTGTCACATCAGGCATTTACCATCACCGATCGTAGTCCAAGGTATCAAGTGCAGGTCGATAGCTTCGCCGTCGGATGATTCAAGGCAGGTGAAGGTGCATGGTCTGGAAGGGAAAGGAATAATCCACCTGCAGAACACGGCAAGTCAGCTAATGAATTTAAATACGTGCGAGTTATAGAATTGGCATTGCCGTACATACCTTTCTAACGCCATCGCGGGGATAAGAGTCTCGCTCTCGCGGAGTTCCTCGTCGAGGTCGGCCGCCGCCTCGCTTTCTCTGCTATTAATCCCAGATGTTAGTCAAGTCAGGAGTTGATTGATGAAGTTGTTGAAACGTACTTGGGACTCGGCAACGATTTCGTCGAGGCTGCGATCCATCTTGATTTATTTATTGAATTATTATTTGTCTTCTTCTTGTCAATCGGTAATGATTGTTAAAAAAAATATTGAGGTTGAAAGTCCGGCAAAAGAAGTACTGGTAGACGCGGCTGGGGTTTTTTTGTAGGAAAGGTTGAAAGGTTGAAAGGTACAAAGGGTACAAGTGGAAAACGCGGATTGGGATCGGAGGCTGACGTTGAATAATCCAAGCTTGCACAGTTTGGCTGACTTGCTGTATCCGCACAGTATACTGTGTCAGGTTACCTAAGGTCGTCCCCTCTCTAAGCCCGCTATTTCCATTTCTTACTCGTCGGTAGAGACCTTATCGTAAAGTTACCTACTATGTAGCTACTATGTACTATGTAGTATGCTGGCTAGGTACTACATAGTACATAGTACAAGTACTGCATACTACTTATGTATGTACGGAGTAAGTAATGGGCTATTTTGACTACTTATATCAATCAGCTAGAAGGTAGTATCGTAGTAGAATCGATAGGTACTTAAATGTGAAACAGATTAGGAAGAACATTAAACCACGTACCTCGGTAGCTTAGGTACAGAAGTACCTAGGTTCAAGTTTTAATATCGTATTTCATTGTGATTATTCATACATACATGTATTATTGTCTCGGTACCATGCATCTTTACACCACATCTACCTACCTAGGTTAGGTATGTATGCGTATGTACTACCACTAGATACTCACCGCCTTGCAGATGTAGTTGATAGAACTCTTATCGTAATTTTTACCTTCATTTAGTAGGTAGGTAACCTAAGGTAACCTACGTATAGGAGCTCTTTGTTCTCTTCCCCCCTCCCCTATTACCTTATACCTGTACTCATACATCACCTGTCCGAAAATATGCCTTTGGCACATCAACTTTGGTGGTAAAAGGCTGCAATGGCTTGTTTGTGTCGGCTTTCATACTGATACCTGGTAGTTCCGGTATCATTCTCAAGAATAACCCGGCAGCTGAAGTCGCACCGAAATGGCCTCCAATGACAGTGACCTCGTTATCAGTGCTGGCACTTACACTTGGTGCAAAGTCTCCGTGAGGGGCAACTCCCAGCGACAGAGTCTGCGTTGAAGATGAGTTTGCTGCATTTCTCCCAGCTGCAGTAGCTTGCTCCGTCCATTGTGGTTCGATGCAGAACATAATATAGGAACCTGGTGTTACAATGCCCTCTGAAGAGTTGGCGCTTTCCCGCTCCTGAAACGACTTGATGAACATCTCTATATCACCCTCATCCTCTCCAGGGAGAGAAAAGTGCGTTTCGGGGTCGAGTGAAAGCAGACCTTGCTTGAGACCCCATCCACCGCCACCACTGACTGATGTTCTATTAGCTTTGGTAGGGACAACTAGAGACTAGTAAAGATTGAGCTGAAGAAGAGACTCACGGATCTTGTGTAAACGGCAACCCGCAGACAATAGCTCAGAAAAGACTTTTATTGATTTTTCAGCTAACTCCGCTTCTGAATCCGACTGCAGCGACTCAATGCTCAAAATCTTGACGTCAAAGAGCTTCTTAGCTTCAGCTACATGGGCTGGTATAACCCAACACCATACTCCCACGGGACCGGAAGAGGCGGTTGCATGACGTTTGGATCGGAAATCGAGTATCTTGGGTATGAGAACCTCTAGTTCCCTTGATGCCGGTGTAGCTGAGCCATCGACTTCCACTTGACGTACAATATTACCCAAGCCAGCAATGACTTTCCGAGGAGGAGTCACGGGTAGTAGCGGGATGTGCGAAGATGTATGGTTCGCAAGATCCCCATACGCAAATATACTCTGGGTCGACTTGTGATTTGCCGCTTTTAATGTTATGGGTCCTTGTGGGCTACTTTCCCATCTGGTCGCGCTGAGGGTCGATTGTCTCCCATTTTGGAAGACAGTATTGGCAAGGGGCAAAGTGAGTTCCAATGGTCGAATATCACCCTCTAATGGATTCATTGCGAACCTGATCGATGCAGTTCCCGACTCGCCAGTGGCCTGCAAGCTCAAGCTCTCACCGTCCCATAGATCTGGAAGAATATTCTCTGTCTGGCCGTATAGAATAGAGAAACCAGCCTGAGGCTCACCGAGCAAGTCGTTAGAACTAATGCCATCTACAACACCGGCCAAAACATCTATATGTAGAGGATTGGCTTGGCCGCCGTTCCTCGTCGATCTGAATAGTGTTTCGAGGATAGTGGACATAAAGCTCTCATCATCAAGCCAGGTAGTGAAGTCACGGGATGCTAGAATGGCAGCGCCATAACCATTTTTATCCACACCATTGGATTGTAGATTTATTGGGGATTTCCCAACATACCTAGCGAGCTCATGTATAACCTTGCTCTGTTGCAGCGTAAGCGAATGCTTGGAGAGGGGACATCCGGATATTACTTACCCTAGGGGTGTTATATGACGCCGTAATACTTAGTTTCCTAGAAACGAGTTGCCGGGTTGTCGAATATCCCACGCGGAGACAGTATGGGGGTTTCGCCAGAATCCCGCGCATTCCGCGATTGCATAGGCGAGGACTCATGGCTCTCCGATCACCGCGATCTTAGCTCTAGGTAGTGTACAGCCTCAATCCATAGGTCAAGACGGTACGGGACATAAAAAAAAGATTGCATCAAGCTGAACCAGGAGACCCACCCAGCCACCATCATCGTCGCTTTGACACTAGAGAGGGAGATTAATGAGATATGACCAATCACACCCGCTAGACCAGGGCCTATCACACGTGGCTATGGTTATTGATCATTGATCTAACCTCCTCCATGTGGCAACCCAGATTTCATTGCCGGCTTACTACATCCTTCCTTGTCCTCCGCCAGGTCCCGTTGAAGGTCCATCCTCTTTCCCGTCTTCCCCTCTCCTCTCTTCCAGCTTCTCCGGTCAATTACATAGACCCTCATTTATACCAGGGACCTAGGGAAGAAAGGATATTGATATGTACTTTTGTATGTACGTATATAGGTATGCACGGGCACTGAGCAGGTACCTAGATAGACATTCGGGTTATAGGCTGGGTAGGTATACAGACTTATGTTACTTATCTCCTTTTTATGTATGAATCTCTTTAAATGTGAATACCTTCACTTAGATAATCTACTTACATAGGATGCCTATTTATAGCATCGAACTCAACTTTAAGTGCAATATTAAAGTACATGTCCTTTACCAATTATGCAATTGCTTGGGAGAGGCGTTAATTTGTTGCTGTTGAGGACTCATTGACCTCTGAAACTTAGAAACATGAAACGCACATTGTCGCCGCGATGCAGATCAACATCGGATTCACGAAGGGCCCGCTCGGATTGCAAGCCTCTTATGCAACCCCAACCTTGACCTTGCTAACTAGGTTAGGTTGGTAACCAGTTCGTTGATGATGCTGGACCTGGTTCGGACCTTTTACATCGATAGGTAGTATCAATTTACTGCTGGGTTTAGTGTATCTACTCGATACTACCTCGCTGCCAGGCTGCTACTATATTATACATGTGCCCAAGACCTCCCCCTCTCTCCTACGCTCACGACTTTAGATTCTTCAACTCACACTACTTCCCTTTCTATACCACATCAAGCTATCGTGCAATTACTATATCGATACACAAAATGAGGCCACGGCAGAGTCTCTTTCTTTCTATGTCCGCGGTATCCGCGCGGGCACTAGTTCACAACCCATTTACCAAAGAGATATGTCCATGGACTTCTCTCTTATCACCGTTCACACCATATTCTTACGCCCCATCCGACGAGTTTCGGCTACTCGATCAGAACAAGAACACAGAATGGGCCACGGCTCAGCCTACCCAAATCCCGATAAGAGACCACGACTTACACGACGACGTGTGGATAAGGACGCACCATTGCGTTGACGAATATTGCGTTTACTCCAATGCCGGTTTGTTCGGCCAAGGAATGGCCGTTGTGACGAATCCCCAATCTCAACGGTTAATTGAGCAGTCGCAAAATTCAACAGTACATATCGGATTGGGAGAGCCGAAATTTCGGGTGGCCCAAATCCCCGGCAAGGGCAATGGCCTGATTGCGAATGACACGATCCGCAGAGGGGAGCCCATCATAGCGTCAAAGCCGGCATTGCTGGTCCACCAGGGCGTATTCGGTGACCTAGAACTAGAAGACATCTACCAACTTTTGGAATCAGCAGTGGATAACTTGCCCACCGCGAGAAAGGCCAGCTACCTAGCCCAGGCCGGGAAAATGGGTGGACACCGGATTGTCGACATCCTATTTACCAATTCGTACCAGATGAATGTGGGCGAACATCATCACGAGGCCTTCCATCATTATGGTAACTTCCCAGCGGCTTCACTATTCAACCACGACTGCAGGCCGAAGTAAGTTGTATCTTGTTTCTCCCCCCTTAAAATCCAGCTAGTTCCATAAACTAATATCATATAATAGCCTTGCATTTTACATCGACGATAACCTCACTTACCACACTCACGCCATTCGAGACATTAAGCCTGGCGAGGAGCTCACGGTCTCTTACCTGGACCCCTTCGAGCCCCGCTCAGCACGCCAAGAGCGAACCCGGCACAGCCTTGGCTTTTCATGCAGCTGCTCGCAGTGCAGCGCGTCTCAGAAGGAGATCGATGCGTCCGATGCGCGACTCCGTTCGATCAAGCGGATCGAGGCCGAGCTGGGCGACTTCAACAGCAAGTTGGCCTCGCCGGCGCTGATCGAGAAGCTCGTGGCGCTGTACGAGAAAGAGCGGCTAGAGTTCAAGATCTCGGGCGCTTACACGCTCGCGGCGCTTAACTACAACCTCTTCGGCCAGGCGGAGCCGGCGCAGAAATACGCTAAGCTGGCCGTGGAGGCGGGCAGGCTCGAGAACGGGCCTGACGCCCTGGATGTACGAGAGATGCAGGACTTATGCGACGATCCCAAGACGCATTGGACCTGGGATCTGAGACGATACGGATGAACAAATCAGCAGGTCTGAGAATGGGAATAATGGGATGTATATATTATGCGCATTACGTTTATGACTTTCCTTTTTTTTTTTCGTCTCTTGCTTTCTTTTTTAAGCGTTTCTCATAGCCTGGAGTTGGCAGGACAATCAATGATAATTATGATTATTATTCTCTTACACACACATTCGAGATGCCTTCGTACATTTGAAAACAGAACACAACCCGTAAACTCATAACTTAACGACGTGATAGCATGAATAAATCTAACTTGAATTTCAATATGTGAATACTCAATTTCGGAATTAGTCGTTCAGTTTACAGAACACTATATAGTGGACATATCGTTTTATGTAGGCCTGCTCGACTTATACAACATTGAACAACATCAATTGGATGAAGGAGTGGGGTCAAGTATGTACGTACACTACCTATGTAGGTAGGCATTTGACTTAACCTACAACATTCAATATATCCAAGGCTAAATGTTTGAAGTTAGTGCAGTTCTATAACCTGTGTCTATCTATTATTTAGTACGTACATGATGTTAGGCTACTGACTTATTGATATAACTGCAGAACTGCAGGGCGCTACATATGTATAAACTACCTAGGTACGCGCTAATGCACCCGCAACAACCAGCCGCAAGTGCCCTGAACCCTTTCAGCTGAAATGGTTACAGGTGGTGCTTTTAGTTACAGTTACGGTTACAGACCCCACTTCTTGGCCCCCCTGTTCCCCCCCTCTACGCAATTGGCGGCCGCATAAATCCAAGACAACATTTCTTGGAACTCCTGAGTTGGCGACGCGCATAAGCTCGTGAGAGTCCTCGTACAGGAGAATATAGTGTAAGCTAAAATGGCTAAACAACGTTCCTGCTGCTTTCCACTTGCCTCATCCAAAGCGTCTCTCAATTCTTCGAGCGCGTCTTCACATGACATGGCTGACCTTACCATACGTAATCTCACGGCCACTCCATTAGAACTCAAGCTCGTGGAGCGCTACGAAGAACAACAACCTGCACATGGCCTTGGCAAACTCGGAGCAAAGATCACTGGTCTCTTCTGCTCGCCCCCCGTAGCCGAGGTCAAAGACGAGGAATGGAAGCGGCAGGAAGTCTCCTTCTCTATTGGTCCATTCGAGACCCGGAGGACTGACATACGCACAGCAGATCCCGGGCGAGAGGCTCTACGGCTCACCTTTGAGTCCGACGGTCACAGATATCAGGCCGAAGTGCCGACCTCTTCATTACGCAGCACCGTGATGACGAAGCCCGATGGGGCGCCTAATGAGTACACTACTATCTACATACAGTCAGGGAGCTGCCTGGCTATTTTCAGCTCTGCCAACCTCTCGTGCTGGATGCGGGAGCTGCACGATGAGTATCCACTGTCAGCGCTTTCCATACCGGGCACTCATAACAGTCCCACCTGTTACGTAGCCTTACCTTCGGTGCGCTGTCAAGCCGTCAGCATGCGAACTCAGTTAGACAACGGCATCCGGTTCTTCGATATCCGGGTGAACGTCAGTCAGAGCTCATCACAGCTGGCCCTTGTTCACAGTGCCTTCCCCATCTCACTCACAGGGAGCAAGCAGTTTAAGCACTTGCTGGAAGATGTCTACGCCTTCCTGGACGCCAACCCGTCGGAGACACTGATCATGAGCGTGAAGCGAGAGGGGACCGGGAACGGCACAGACCAGAAGCTCTCCACAGTCCTGAAGGAGGAGTTCTACGGCGACGGCAAGCGCTGGTTCACGGAGCCGCGGATCCCGCGGCTCGGCGAGGCGCGCGGCCGGATCGTGCTCCTGCGGCGGCACGGCAACGACGCGAGCCTGGACGGCGAATGGGGCGGCCGGGGGTGGGGGCTCGACGGCAGCGTGTGGCCGGACAACTGCGAGGACAGCCCCGTGGGCAGCGGCATCGCGCGCATACAGGACTTCTACGAGGTCGGCGCCACCACCAACATCCAGAAGAAGATCGAGCTGGCGCGCAAGCACCTCGAGCGGGCGGGCGAGCCCGTGTGCCACCTCCCGGGGCACCCCGACTTCGCCGCCGAGGCCCCGCCGCCCCCCTTCTTCGTCAACTTTCTCAGCGCGAGCAACTTCTTCAACGTCGGCTGCTGGCCCGAGAAGGTCGCCGCGAAGGCCAACCCCGCCATCGTCGAGTACTTGTGCCTACGCCATGGCGAGCACGGCAAGGGACCCGCCGGTTTGCGTGTGGGCGACGCGGGGACGGGCATCGTCGTTACCGATTGGGTTGGGCAGAAGGACGATTGGGATCTTATACGGTGTATTGTTGGTTGGAACGCGAAGTTACAGCTCAAGCAATGAGCGAATACCATGTTTAAGGAGCTACGGTTGGGCAGTTATCTTTTTTTTTTTTTCTTTTTCTCTTCTCTATACCCCTGAGAGAAAAGAAGAGGGAGGGATCTTGGATTTGGAGTTCTATCTAGATTTTCTTTTGCGGTTTTTTTCTCGCGCATATCGGACAACCATAAAATAGAAGAAGGACTATGACAGGTTGAAAAACGTAGTCGGGTGATTTGGATATGCGGCAATAGAAATGCTAACTAATATTAATATCAATATAATGTATTCCACCCTGCGAGTGGATCTGCAGAATTGAACGGAGCTATTAAAAGCTTCTATCACATGTCAACTAATACTGAGAGGCTTGGGTTGGTACATACCTGTCTGCCTGTCTATGTAATAAGGTAGTATTTGCTTCACACACACTCAATGTTGATATTCATCTCGCGCATCGCGATTTGTTTATTTCTAACGAATAAAAACAAACTTCCTAGCTGGGAACTGCAGTAAGCAAAAAAAAAAACTGTAAGTATTACTGAAAGAAGGCTCATGCATATAGGTAAGAGAAGTGTGCTAGTGATGGCATATATACCTAGAGTTGCCATGTTGTATGTTAGGCACATGTATATTTCTTTCATTAGTCTCTCTACCTAGGCCTATGGAAAGCCGCCTTCTCCTCGGGTTGCCCTATAGGATGCCGAGGCAGGGTTTTAGGGGCCTGAAGTGGACCCAGCTTAGGGAATTAATATAATTTTAGGTAGCTCTTACAAGCGTTCCATCGCAGCAAACCAATTGCCTAGGGCCACCAAGCTTGTAACGTCATCGTGACCTGCAGTCTCTTAAGCCCACTTACACACCCCCCGACAGACCCGTAGATCTATCTATCCGTGCTAAACTACTGACATTAAACTAAAATCTCCTTTGCCGGACCCGTCAACCAACCAACTTACACAACTACAACTACTTAGAAATCTATTTTACCACAACCGCGGATCTTCTTCCCCCAGGTGTGCATGTACAACTATTTTCTTTTGTGATCTATTTTATTTATTCCTTTTTTATTTGTTTTTTTGTTTTTTTTTTGTTTTTATTTCTAGATTACCTAGTATAAGTTGTATCTATACCTTATCCATCGGTGCGCTGTTTACTTCCCGTGTCCGAGCTGCGCCTTGGGTCCCATCTTCCATACATAGCATATTTCTCTCTCCTGCACCTCGGCTGCACCTCTCATAGCTTACCCTCTGTCCCATCTTGCATTGTTACCTGCAGTCCAAGCTGCAGGCTTTACATGCCTTAGGCTCTATTTAGACTGCCAACGCAGCCAAACCTAATGGCACACTCGGAACGCAGTTCCACTCAGAGACTCAATACGTGGACTTACAGCCGACCAGTCCTCTTCTCTATTTCTATCTAGGTATGTCCGATCTCTCTCTCCTCTTGCTCCTGTCTACGGCTTTCCTCCCAAGCAGCTTCCAAAAACCCATCATGGCAGGCGACGACGCTACAGCGAGTCGACAAGTTGCCTCGGGCAACCCTCGAGGTCCCAAGCCCCCACGCCGAAACAAGCGTAGACAAGGAAAACCGAACAAACCTAATGCTGATGTCAAGAAGAATAATCAGTTGATTACACCAGGTCCCGAACCGGTTACTGGGATTGTACAAGAAGCGAAACGTGAAATCAATCCAGGGTCGTTAGCACTGAAGGCCTCTAGCATTGTATGTCTATATACTATATATCTTCTCCGTAATCAGCGTCCGGGTCGTGTGCTGACAAGGCGCGCATGGAAGACAAGCCAAGAGAGTAACGACCTCTCCGCCCCTTATACTCCTCCTCCATTTCTGTCAGTTGCCGCAGGTCCAGCTGTGAGATCCAGCACTCCTCGTCTCACCGAGGACGACGAGAACGACGAGCTATCTAATATCGAAACCCCGAACCCCCCGTCAAAACCATCCGTAACAGTACCTGCAGCATCGCCGAAGCCTCACGTCCCTGACGCCCCATCTTATTTTCCTCAGAATCCAGGTACGAGACCCCGCAGTTTCTTTGCACGACGGGAGTCGAAGAACAAGAAACGCTTGCGGAAAGGCGACACGTCCGGCGACAAAAGCAAGACAGTCTCCCCCACGCTCACAGATACGGAAAAGGAGAGCAAGGCGATCGATTCCCAGCCGGAGCCTTCGGTATCATCATTGGAGAACCTAGAAAAGGCGACCCCACGGCCAGAGGAGACACCACAGGTACCGGAGCAGATACCGGAGCAGGTACCGGAAGCTCTAGAGCAGACGCCAGAAGAACCGCAACAAATTTTCGAGGTACCGGAGCCAGACCAGAAACCAGAGATACTAGAAGAGACACCAGAAGTGCTCGAAGGGACACCAAACGAACCGGAACAACCAATTGAGGTGCCACAACAGACAATTGAAGTACCAGAACAAATAATCGAGGTACCGGAACAGAAACCAGAGGTACTAGAAGAGACACCGGAAGTACTAGAGCAGCCACCAGTGGTACTAGAGGAGATGCCACAAGCGGAGGAACCGGCTCCACAGGAGGAGCCTGTCATTCAGGTACTCGAGCCACTGGTAGAAGAGTTAACAGACTCAAAACCCGTGGAGGAGATTCCCTCTAAGAAAAGCAACGGCATAAGTGTCTCGATTCAGGACCCGATGGAGACATCTGCCGCGGAACAGAATGAGAAAGGCGCCAGTGATGGACAGGCTGAGACTCATGGGGAGGCTGAATCCACCCCGGCTCTAAGCCCAGGCCTTGATGGCCTTGATGATGTCATCAAAGGCCGTGATGATGATGATGATGATTCGTACCCTGAACTAGATGACATGAGCATGGACGGTACCCACCAACCCCCAATGCCCAGTCCCAATGGCAAGATTAGATGGGCGCCTTGGAATGTGCCACTCAAGCGCCGGGCGCAGACACTAGCAGTGCTCATACACTCTCTATGTATGGTGACGACTGTGACCATCTTCTTTGCGCTTTGCGCCAATCCGTTTGCTTGGCCGTTGCTCCTCATCTACCTTCTTCACGTCCTCAGCTCCAAAGCAGCTACCGACGGCTCACTCAGATACCGTTCAGATTGGTTCCGTAAGAGCTATCTGTGGCGTCTGTTTGCGGGATACTTCCCAGCCAAGCTTCACAAGACGTATGAACTACCACCGACGCGGAAATACATTTTTGGCTATCATCCGCATGGCATCATCTCTCATGGTGCCTGGGCGGCATTCGCTACCGATGCCCTAGGATTCTCCGAGAAGTTCCCCGGCATCACTAACAGTCTCCTAACTCTTGATTCTAACTTCCGTATACCTTTTTACCGCGAGTACGTGTTGGCGTCGGGTGTTCGGTCAGTCTCGAAAGAATCTATCGTCAATATCTTGACGAAAGGGGGTTCGGATGGCCAAGGCATGGGCCGTGCTGTCACGGTCGTTGTTGGGGGTGCTCGAGAATCGCTAGAAGCGCAGCCGGGTGTGTTACGCTTGATCTTGAAAGAACGCAAAGGCTTCATCAAACTCGCGGTTCGCGTCGGCGCCGACCTGGTGCCTGTGCTAGCCTTTGGCGAGAACGAGCTCTATGATCAGCTAAAATCCCAGGAGCATCCACTCGTACACAAGATCCAGATGCTTATTCTCAAGGTGTGGAAATTCACATTACCCTTTATGCACGGGCGAGGGATCTTCAACTATGACGTTGGGCTTATGCCGTATCGTCGGCCCCTAAATATCGTCGTCGGCAAACCCATTCAGGTCCGGCAGTCGGCTACCGTGGACCTCGAAGAGATCAACCGCCTACACGATCAGTACGTAGCCGAGCTGCAGAAGCTGTGGGATACCCACAAGGATGAGTACGCACCGAATAGAAAAGAAGAGATCCAGATCCTCCCATGATGTATGGCAAGAGAGGGGGCGTGGACTTTGTTTAGCAGTACTACTGCACGGCGTCACAAAAATGGATTTCTTTTCTTTTCCCTCCCTTCCCTTTTCTCTTTCCTTTTAAGTCAAAAACCCCCCATCTTTTTCTTTGTAGTTTTGTGATGGAATGTTATCTAGAAACTTGGATACAAGACTACTTGTATACCCCTCGCTGGGACAGGTCTTTCGGTAAGGAGGCGTATAGGGTTTTTGGCTGGCCTGGACCTGGACTATACAGAATAACCTGCTTTTATGGTTTTTTTTAACATTCTTTTGGGTAGTACTTAGTAGTAATAACATCAGAGAAAATGACTATGACTATGATTATGAGGGGGGCGTATGATGTTGTGAGATATGTACCTATGATGTAGAGGTTTACAAACTACGTAGTAGTTGTAGTTTAGGTATACGAGCACCACCCAGGTTGGGTTCAACAAACTGCGTTGTTATAGTGCATTATATGTACATAGCCGCTTAGGTAGGTTTCAATGTATCTGCCTATTCCTGGATAATCCGATCAATTAATAAATCTCTCCGCCTACCAACTTAACCTTAGATGAAAATCTACTATGTGTTATGGTTAAATACTCCGATGTTTTAGACAAGAATGATCACTCTCCGCCCCCTCCACCCCCAATCATCGAAATAAAGTCGCTCACACACGAGACGGCCGAAACCGATTAACTTTACCTACGTATCTAGACTGCATATAGTTAGGTTGATGTACATGTACATGTATATGTATGTATATGCATGTCTTGGACTTACCAGGCTTTAGGTAAGTTTACCTTGACTCATGTCAAGAGAAGCCGAGCCCTACTTTTTGAAATGTAAGTTCTATGTTTTTTTGGTGTTGGAGTTTCTTTCTTCTTTCACACCTGGATAATATAATTAATTCTCTTCCGTTTGTTGTACTTTATGATCTAATAGTGAGAGAAGACGGGCATAGGCTACGTGCTTATATATTCTAACCTATACATCTTGAGTGTATTATGTAGAGCCCATATATAAACACGCCTTGTTTTTGATTATAGCGTTGGAGGTCTTGACTTGCTTTCCAAATGCTTAGGATATTGTTTATACTTCGTGGCTGGCCCGTTGACATCATCGTTCCCGCCCGGGCCTTAATTTTACTTCGCTTTACTAAGAAGATCCGCCCGGGAAGAGGGAGAAAGCTGTTCCTATGGTGGGATGTTGTGTAAGGCCATGTTTAAATTACCAACACGCTTATTCTGTACGAGAAAAAAAATCACAATATTATTATACGGGGTTGGAAATACGGGCATAGGCAAGTTCGTGACTAATACACTACATAAGAGAAAAGAAAATGAGGGGCTGTGTTAATGATTTTTTTTTTGTTTGTTTCATTTGTGCAGTGAGACACAGATAGTGAAAGAAAAAGAAGCATTCTAGAAATTTTATATACGCTGTGTATGTAACTTACACATACACAAATACCTAGGTACCTCATCCCTCGTAGATATGTACGTTGTGCATGTACAATACCGGCTTCACTGACCGACTCTTGTCGAGTTCTTATGCATGTGTAACCGGTTAGACTAATTGAACTCTGATCTAAATTATAGATCGAATGACATGGCAAGATATGGTCCAGTAATCTGCTTTTTATGTAGGATATGTATCTGTGTATGTATGTATTGCCTTGATGTGTACATACATATGTGAACTAGCAGTTTTCTCGAAACAGAACATTCAAGAAAGGGAAAGAAAAGTCTCATCATCATCACCACCATCATCATATCCTCCAATTTTCTTTTCTTTTTCTTTTTTTCTCTATACTACACTAGTGTATGCTAAAAACTGGAGTAAAATATTGGAGATGTAGTAGAAAAGGTAGAGAAGATTTCTGGGTAGATCAGGCATATTGAAAATCGGCATTAATCATCGGATACCTTTTTCTTTCCTCTTTCATCACTTTCGATCATCACACCAAAGAAAGCGGGTCGAGGAGGGGGGAGAAGGAAAGAGAGATTTGCGTGATAGTCGATAAACCCCAGATTTTTGACATCAAACTTGTTAACACTTACCTGACACTACTACTACGCTAGGGGGGGAGAAAGTCCTTGGAGTTGCATCAATACTTACTTGCTAGTGTAGTAGTATTAGAACGATCATCAGGGTTGCGGTACATACATACATTAGGTAGTATGTCGGTACATAAAGGCCTAAACCAGGTCTAAACCACTA
Source organism: Camillea tinctor (assembly GCA_022578605.1). Taxonomy (NCBI): domain Eukaryota; kingdom Fungi; phylum Ascomycota; class Sordariomycetes; order Xylariales; family Graphostromataceae; genus Camillea; species Camillea tinctor. The sequence continues at coordinate 32,624 of MU394062.1, read as the reverse complement.
CACAGTATGTGCACTATCCGTAGCTTATTCGCTGCACGTGTTGAACAACGTTGGCGAAGTTTACCAGACAGCCAGACAGCCAGACCGAATGTAGTGTCCTGTGCTACCTGCCCCCGAATTACCTTTTAAGCTTCGAGCTCAGTGGCGGTGGCGTGTAACGCCGGGGAAGTCGGAATGCACATTGCCGTTGCTGCTGTAAGTTGTTCCCGACTGAGGGTCTTCGTTCGTAGCTTCAAAGCTAAATTGTTGTGTATCCATAGTGTAAATATGTATATGTATGTACATACTCCACGTGTAACTAAGTATTTCCCAATCTCCACTACTAACAAAAGGGTCCAGTTCGGTTTAGTTCAGGTAGCCGTAACGTTAACGAGATATGGTTACGTACGATTACATTAATAGGGTAAATGTTTATAATGCACTTTAGACGGGGGGTTTGTTTGGTCGGGCAGTGTCGGAATGAATATATTTTGTTTTTCTCTTATCTCTCTGTTTCTCTCGTGAAATTCCATTCGCCCCTTATGGGGTTTTGCGTGAAGAGGACCCCTAAATAATATTGCTTGTACATAAGTCGGCCAGAACCCAAAGTCTCAGGTGAGACGGGTCCCGGTTTCTTATGTGGTGCCGATTTGCCGGATCGGATCTAGCAAGTTCCCCTCTTCCTCTCCCCTATTTTTTTTTCCCAATGACTACATATTTTGGGTTAGTATAAGTAGTTGGCTGGGTATCTTATATATATACTATTTATTTGGCTTCCTTCCGGCTATTTTGAGTCTGAGTTTGGGTTGGATGTTTAAAAGTAGACTAAACATACCTAACCTAACATAATTGATTGATATACCTAAACCTAAGGTTACATATGTACACAGAACTTGATTTGATTTGATGTATGTACCCCTAGGTGTTGTACGTTGCACAGGTTTACAGGGGGCCCGTACTTACATAGGTTACCTTATTGCAGAGCTGTCAGGTGTGCACAGCTGATACAGGAGGTCAAGCACCCCCAAGATGGGGCGAAAAGACTTGGCGGACCCGGGGTTTTGAATTTTAGTGTAATGCAGCGCATCAGATCTTTCCCAGCTTTCATGTCCCGTTAATGCGCTAAGTCTAATCATCGCCAAGGCCCAGACTCTCTCGTGTCCCTGTCTTTTTTTCCTTTCTCCCTCTCTTACACACACACGACTCTTTACTACCTATGTACATACAAGACCAAGACCAGCCCAAAAGATTTTCAAAGTTAGACCGCAATTAGCAATTTAGCACACTACCAAGGGGGCTTCTTATTGGATCCATCATGCAGGCTTGTTGCTGCTCACCTTGTGACCACAACTATTGGATTTTCATCTCCAGCTCCAGCTACAGCTCCCAGCTCCAGATCCAGACTGCCAGATAGAAACTGGCACCGTGCTTGTGCTTGTGCTTGGTCTTGGTCTTGGTCTTAGTCTTACACACACCTCCTTCACCGCGCCCCCGATGAAATATGCCTTCTCCTTTGTCCAACCATCAACCACCACAACAACAATCTTCATCCACTCAGTCCCCGCTGCCCCAGTCCAATACCCTCGCAGTAAATAGCGTCTTGCTTCCAATCTCAGTCAATTCCGATCCCTCCAACCCTCCATCCGCCTCTTCTGCCACCACCAGTTTCAAGATCGACTGGAATTCTGATGGTGGTGGTGCTTCTTCCGTAAGCCCTCCTAACCGACGTCCTGAAGACATTGAGATGGACTCTATCGCACCCGCCGGTCACCGCCGTCGCCGGAGCACCCTGACGGCCGGTCAGAGCGCGCCCCAGCCTGCCAGCAACTCGAGGGCCTCGCGTCCACGTTCCCACAGCGTCAAGGCCTCGGGAGACCCGGATGGCAAAATATCTGAGGAGAGCTCGGGACCGGGCTCCTCCTCGCGACCCAACGACCGAGATGACGACGAAAGCTTCTCTGACGAAGACTTACACGATGACGAGGAGACAGGTCTGACCAAGGCCGACAGACGGAGGAAGCGGGATAAGCGGAGGCGGAACACGAGACTAGATCAGAGGATAGTACGCGACAAGATCACCGACGACGAGCGGAAAGAGGCGGACCAGACCATGATGAGGAAGTTAGCCGTCAATGCTGTCTTGATTGGATTGTGGTATCTCTTTTCGCTCTCTATTTCACTGGTATGTCTTTTTTACTCTCCCCCCTTTCCCCTTTCTTCTTGCTGACACGATATTAACCCCCGTGATTAGTATAACAAATGGATGTTCGATTCCAGCCAACTCAACTTTCCTTTTCCTTTATTCACGACCTCGATGCATATGCTGGTGCAATTTTGTCTTTCTAGTTTAGTTTTATATTTTATTCCTTCGCTGCGACCAACTGGCGTGCCGCACAGTTCCGATCTTGGCCGGTCAAGGCACGAGTCCGAGCCCGAACGACCGATTATGACCAAGATGTTCTATCTGACAAGGATCGGACCTTGTGGTGCCGCCACGGGCCTTGATATCGGTCTCGGGAATACGTCATTGAAGTTCATCACCTTGACATTTTATAGTACGTCATATCCCAATCCTCTGCGTGATCGGTAATACAGAAACTAACATACCAACCCCTAGCTATGTGTAAATCCTCCGCTCTGGCCTTTGTCTTGCTCTTCGCCTTCCTCTTCCGCCTCGAAACCCCGACTTGGAGGCTCGTTGGCATCATTGCTACTATGACTGCCGGCGTGGTGATGATGGTGGCTGGAGAGGTCGAATTTAAACTGGGCGGTTTTATTCTTGTCATTTCCGCCGCCTTCTTTTCCGGTTTCCGCTGGGGTCTTACCCAGATTCTACTATTACGACATCCCGCCACTTCGAATCCGTTTTCCAGCATTTTCTTCCTCGCACCTATTATGTTCGCCTCGCTAACGGTCATCGCCATCCCCGTCGAGGGCTTTTCCGAACTGATAGTGGGTCTGAAGGGCCTCGTCGAGGAATGGGGCCCTCTGAGGGCGCCCTTGCTCTTGCTTTTCCCTGGCACGATTGCCTTCCTCATGACAGCTAGTGAATTCGCTCTGCTGCAGCGAAGCAGCGTTGTTACCCTCTCCATTGCCGGAATTTTCAAGGAAGTCGTTACTATCTCGGCTGCAGCATTGGTGTTCGATGACAAGCTGACGCCGATCAACATATCGGGGCTCCTCGTAACCATTGGTGCTATCGGAGCGTACAACTGGATCAAGCTGACTCAGATGCGCAATGAAGCACAGCGGGATGCACATATAAAGGGGCTTAACCAGCAGTCGTCGGCCGCCTCGAGTGATCGCGGCAGCGATTCTGATGATGGGGAGGAGGCCGGCTTATTAACACACGATGAGTCGGCCACCAGCGGAGCAGAGGACAACCTTGTGACCGTCGACGGTGATATATTCTCGAATCCCCGGAACTCTACTGTGATAGGAGACGAGTCGGGTCGGCCATACCGATAAATTTTCTAGGCCTTGTTATCTTATTTTTACTTAAGTCCAATTTCTTTTGGTTGCCATTTTCCCGGAGTCAAATTATACAAATCGCGAAAGAAAGTTGGGTAAATTACCCCCGACAACAAAGCGCGGGGCGGGTTAAATAACTATTCTGCGGCGAAATCTTTCTATCTGTAACATTTATCCGGAATGAGCATACGGCATTGGGGAGGCGTCAAAATGCAATAACCTTTGTATTTTCTCTTTTGTTTTAGAAAGGGGGAAAATAAGTTTGGCTCATACAACCTACTTGGACGGGCTTTTATGCCGGATTTCAAGCTGTGAAGGGAAGGGAAGGAAAGAGGGGATAGGGTTGTGAGAAAGACAAGATATAGGAGAAGGGGAGGATCAAGTTCTTGTGAATGCTGTCACGACGATGGGCTCCTAAAGATGGACATATATACCTTACATCTATAATCCGCATTTAGGATACGCGAATTAGGTCGGAGGAGGGTAACACCTTCCTCCTTCGTCCTTTTCTCTCTACATCCCGCGCGAGCTTTTTTGTTTTCTTTATAGAGAGATAGGTTGGGTGGCCGATGTAAAGGGAGCGGGAGAGAGAGAGGCCAAGGCCGAATCTAAGTTATATGAGTACCGGATATCAAAGACAAACAAAGGGGAGAGTAAGGAGAGAGGGGAGCGAGGGGGGAAATTTTTGAACAGAGAAATGATACCCGCATCTATACATAACAGATATACATGACTTTTTTTTTTTTTAACTCTTCGGTCTCTTTATCTATCTTGTTCCATTTTTGTCCGTCCTTCGGCAATTTATATTGTTATCGTTTGTGTTGCTAATTAGGCAGGTTGCCCAAGTAGAGCGGGGTGAGTAGGAGTCATCGAGTCTTTTTGAGTATTATATGGGCTGTGCTGGTTTTAGATGGAGAAGATGAAGATAAGATGTGATGCTGTGGGCCATAGATAGGGGGCGGGAGGTAGGAGGTGCTGTATACTAATGGCCACGTCGCGATTTTGGTTGGCGAATGTGAGAAAGGGGCAGGGAGAGGGATCGAGCTTGAGCTTGGGGTGAGAGATTAGGGGCATGGATAAGAAGTAGATAGCTCAAGTCAGCGGGAGTAGAGAAAATAGATATTATATGTATGCGGACGTTTTCTTTTCCTTTACTTTTTCCTGGTATTGTTCATGTCCTGCTTTACTCCAGGGCTCTCTCTCTTGCATGTGCCATTGCTCTGCTTACCGGCACAAAAATGTTGCTGTGTAGGTGATGGTGTATTAGGTATGGAATGATATAATCATGATACCCGTCACGGTCGTCAGTGCCCTTTTACCATTGGGGGTTAGGGCACTTATCTGATCATCGAAGGACCAACTTTGCTCTTCTCTTCCATATCCCGTTTTCCCTTCGGGGTTGATATAACGGGGTTATTTGTCTATATTGTATTGGATTGAAAGAGAACTATGAGGAAAAGGGGAAGAGAGAAGAGGGGATGTTTAGCGATAAAGCCCAATTTACCTAGTTTAGGTAGGTATCTAATAAGAGAACAAAAACGTCGTAGCTAGAAGGTCACCTTGTTTACGACCTTTCCATATGTGCTGGCTAGACATTATTGTCCCTCCTCGCGGGTTTAACCCTAACCTGTGGGTATGCCTCTTCTCGTCTCCCCTTTCCTTTAAAAATGTGTTTGGATACCCGAAAGGCTCGACAGCAAAAACCACAGTTATGAGAAATGCTACAGCGTACGAGTAATACCACGAGATCATGATACCTCCCACTATAGAAACATGAAGGTGGTGCCATCAAGATTTCGTTTCTTTTTTTGGACGGAGTTGGATGTATCTGAGTAATGATGCTAAGTCGTCTATGCTCGCGGTGCGTAAGAAAATGTGTCCTTATTTCGCACGGCTAACCTAGCTATCTACCTAGATAGCATATTAAATCCAGACGTTCTGTCGTTAAGTTTAGCGTCTGTCCTTTATGTTCTCTTCGACCTCAAGAAATAGCTAGACGAGGGATCATAGGAAGCCATGGAATGAATGTTACGCAACCTTTTTGGATTTCAAAGTATCATTAATGTCACGCCTGCTCTCTTAGACAAACCTAGCTATATACAAACTGCAGGGAGGACCCCCTACGGACAACCCGTGCCATACTCTCTCTTGGGCGTGTTCGTAGATTACTTCTTTACCCTAGCCCCTGCGCGCATTTCCTGCCATTATCGTCCTGGTCTATGGTTGTTGGCCAAATATTCTATATTGGCGTAACGAGTTCTAATCTGTTATACCGGTGTGTTGGATACCCCCACGCGAGCTTTGCAAAGAGACCTGTAGCGAAGAGCTCCTGTTCACGATCGTCATGGAGAGCAACAGGTCCACCAACTAGTCTGAATTATATAGTGAAGACCCAGTTGGTTTGATACCATACCGCAAATCTGTCTCATATTCTTCAACCCAGCAACTTGAGGCCACCCTTAGTTTTCTGGCCAGGTTTGTATACGCCTCCCCCAGCGGGGCCAAGACTGGGTTCAAAGCTGCCCTCACGTCCTCCAGCGCCGGAACCACTGCCGCTAGCATTGCGATTCTTGTTTTTGTTCTTATTCTTGTTCCATTTGTTGTTGCCATGCTTGTCCTTGACGGTCTGCGGCTTGATCTCGGTCGTACTCTTGCGTACCACCACGGGGTGGCTCTGGATGTATTTTCCATTCATCTCTTTGGCTGCTGAGAAGAACTCGTCGGGATCGCTGAAGGATACAAACCCGTACCCCTTTGACTTGCTTGTCACCTTGTCCCGGATCACACGCGCCTTTTGGAGCGACCTCCAGCGCGAGAAGGCCTTGTGCAAACTCTCATCGGTAGTCTCTCCGGCCAAGTTACCCACGAAAAGTCGGAGGTGTGAGGGGTCCCATTCCAAAAGGGTGTCGTCCGTCCACTTCTGTCCACCGCCCGCTCGTACCACTGTTTTCTTCTTGTCTGTGGGAGCTGGGGCAGCTGCCGCGTTTGCTGCTTCGGGAACCCGGTTGGTCGCATCTGCTGAATATGTCACCGGGCCAGGCCCCATGGCACCTGGTCGTCCTGGCGCTCCTACTATCGGGCCATTGCTGCCGTCTTTCGGGTCCTTCACGTACGCGCTCTGCCAATTCGCAATTTGCGCGGCCATATCCGGGTCATAGTCATCGCTCCTAGCCTGACTGGGAGCCGGAAAGGGGTTGCGAATCTGAGGCGCTGCGGCATATGAGGTGGCGCCAGCCGCAGCAGCCTGTGAGCCATAGTACTGCTGGTAGCCCTGTTGAGGGTAGGAGTATGCATTGGCTGGGGCGGATTGCGTTGGGTAGCTAACGCCGCTCATCTGGCCCGGAGGTGCATATTGTGGGTAGGTTGAGGTCGGCGCGCCATATCGAGGTGCAGCGGCCGGTGTGGCTCCATAGCTTGGTGCGCTGGAGTAGGCGGACGGGGCTGCGTAGGGGGTGCCTCGGGCGCCGGGGCTCGGGGTGTGCGTCGGGGGTGCTGGCGAAAAGGCGGGCTTGAAGCCAGAGACTTTGGAGGGAGGAGGGCGCGGTGGGAGGGAGGATGAATTCGAGCCTGGAGGTGGCGGATACGACATGATGAATTTGCTGTGCGCCCGACGTGATGTTTTTTTTTTCTTCTGTTCGGGGCTACACGTACCTGTGAGCTGAGTTTGCCTTATATGTCCTTATATAAAACCTTGCAAACAGCCCTTCCCCTTCTCTTTATTTTTGTTTTTATCTGTTCTACTTCTGTATAGTTATGGGATTGGTAGGCTCCGATGTGGAAGGGGATGTGTTGTCTCGAGATACGTGTAAGTTAGTAGTTGTAGGTCAGGTATTTTTTTGGTGATGTTTTTTTTTTGGGTAATAGAAAAAGAAAATATCTTGTAGATGAAGGTCCGATAAGCTAAACCATGTCAAAAGCGGTATAAGCCACAGCTGTGGTGGCTTCAAGAAGTATCCATGCTGTGGCGTTGAGCTGTTCATGTTGGGAATTGATTTGATATACTCCGTAACATCCACGTGATCTGCGTCTGCTTATATAAGACAATTCCACTGCTCTGTTATGTGCATATATAATAGATAATAGAATAATTGATTTATTCACGCAGTTGGTATACAGTACTACTACCTAACCCCTACCCACCTAAGGTTCCATCCCACCACTCCTTACCAGCAAGCAGATAACCTACATAGTAGTACTACCTATAAACTTAGACAGCATACTTCATTTCCGTCACGGGGTGAAATGGACTAGACAGGACTTCCCTGCCTACCTAGTACGCATGTACCCCATTGCCGACATGTCCGAACGCCAAGAACAAGGCATTGAGTATTTGTAACTTTGTAACAATTCCCAACTACTATCCTTGGAGGGCCGGAAATCCGCTGAAAGGGCCGACAGCATTTTGTTTCGGGACTCAGGAGACGATACCATTGGCTGATCAGTAAAACTAGCCTGTCCTTCTGGTCCCTCAGGTTTCTCCGTGAAAATGAGGCAATTTTGTAGCCTCGCATCAAACTTGAAGCGAGTTTGCGTCAGTAACATCCACATCGGTCCGCCCACCGGAGCCCCTCCTGATCCTCTTTCACTTGCCCTTGCGGTATGCATAGCCTTTTTGCGACATTTTCGCCGCTCGGGTCCAGATGTGTCGTTGAAGGGGGAATTCACGCGATCACTATTACCAGGCTGGATAGCCTAAAAAGTTTGCTTTCTTCAATAATCCTTCAGGGGTTGCATGACAATTCTCATGCCTGGGTGTAAGCAAAAAAGAAACTCCGCCCATGCGTCACGCCCAACCTCTCTTTTGTCATCCTCGGTCATGTTATTTCGCGACGAGAGAGGGAGGGGAGGCGGGGGAGAGGACTAGGCAAACCCGGTCATGATTGATGTAAGTGTAGTGAGCATATACCATCTTTGTATGTTGAGGATTCACCATAAAAGATGCCCCCCCTTCGGAGTCGAGCTCTTCTTCGGTCCTAGACATAGGTTATATATATACACTTACATGGGATTTGGGGAGAAATGACCTCATATACTTGATCTGGATTTCTCCTAAGGCGGTCATCATAGCAAGAGCTTGCCAGTCTACGACGGAAAAGTAGGTTAGTTCATGTACACTACTGCTGCGTAGTGCAAGTAGCAACATGAGGAGACCCGCTATGTGCCATGGATCCGTGGACAATAGCCGGAACACTCATCCAGGTGAATTACGAAACACCTGTGAGGCGAGGCCAGCTACTTACCTGAATCACAGTCCAGTAGTGTAGGAGAAATGTCCCTGTGCATACAGCAGATGGGGTATGTCGACCACTGGTACCGAGGGCACGATTTGATCCAGCCACTGCGATTGGTGCTGATAATACAGACACAAAGAAAAAAAGGATTGATCAGGTTAATGCAAGTCTTGGGAGATGTTTCCATGATCCATGATAAGTTTTAGACCGGGCCCTGAGTAAGCCTCCGATGGTCCCGCTTGATAAGGAGAAGTAGGTACGGGCTACACTAAGTGTTAAAGTATGCACTACCTTGATAACGTGAAGGTACGGTAGAGTTTGGCAGGTAGGTAAGGTATGAACCTAGTAGTTGCTACTGCTACTGCTTACCATCCCGCTTGTTGCTTGTTGCTTGTTCCGTCATGTTTTATTACATATTATTTGCATTATTTGCATTCTCCACGATTGACGCTACTGGTTCCTCCTAAACAGGTACGTATTTTTACCCCTCCATCATATTACAAAACCACACCAACTCTTCTTCTCGTCATCTTTTCTTTCCAACCTTTTTAACCTACACCCCAAACACATATTTTTTGCTGAAGCTGCTTGATCGTAGCTCAATTCCAAACTTCCCAATCTCTTCTTTGCATACCCAAAAGTCCTCTTCTAGAATTGTGACCCGAGTAACATCGCAATCATGTCTGGTGCCGTGTAAGTCTAACCATCTCAGAATACCCCTCATCAGCCCGCCGCTGTGGTAGAGTTGGAAGGGGATCGATGAAGTCGAACCCCACCACCATCGCCCAACGCTTATTCCGGCTCTCCCAGCGGCTTTTCCAAAATGCCCTCAACTTCTTGTCGCTGAAACGACTTCTCGGGTCCTACAGAGCCCGTCTTGTCAACATTACAAATTCTTTCGGTGGTGCAAGGCGAGCTTCTGTTTCCCTGTCATCATTGTGCTTCGCTATGCTCTAGTTATTTGTGCTGCCGTTGAAGCCATGCTAATTATTCCGAAAAGTGCTGATCTCGGCCTTATTGGTCTGGCCGTCATGTAAGTTACTAGTCCTCCAAGAAACCCCTGTGGTGTACCTCATGTGCTCATTGTTATTCTTTCTTGCCAGGGGCCAGAACTTGATTCTGAACATGGCCGACCACGGCTTCACCATCTGCGCCTACAACCGAACCGTTTCCAAGGTCGACCGATTCTTGGCGAACGAGGCCAACGGCAAGTCCATCGTCGGTGCTCACTCCAACGAGGAGTTTGTCTCCAAGCTCAAGACTCCCCGCCGCATCATGCTCCTTGTCCAGGCTGGCAAGGCCGTTGATGACTGGATTGAGACGCTGCTTCCTCTCCTAGAGAAGGGCGACATCATCATTGACGGTGGTAACTCCCACTACCCCGACTCCAACCGGAGAACCAAGTACCTCAACACCAAGGGTATCCGCTTTGTCGGCTCCGGTGTTTCCGGTGGTGAGGAGGGTGCTCGCTATGGCCCTTCCATCATGCCCGGCGGCAACGAGGAGGCCTGGCCTTTCATCAAGGATATCTTCCAGGGTATCTCTGCCAAGAGCGGCGATGAGCCTTGCTGTGAATGGGTTGGTGACGAAGGTGCTGGCCACTACGTCAAGATGGTTCACAACGGTATTGAGTACGGTGACATGCAGCTTATCTGCGAGGTACTTTCCCCTATTGACTCACTCTATGCTCCCTCCGAGACGAGGCTAACGATCGTGCGCGTTAGGCTTATGATATCATGAAGCGCGGTCTGGGTATGACTAACAAGGAGATGGGTGATGTCTTTGCCAAGTGGAACAAGGGCGTCCTAGACTCGTTCCTTATCGAGATCACCCGTGATATCATGTACTTCAACGATGACGATGGAGTCGCCCTGGTTGAGAAGATCCTTGACCAGGCTGGTCAGAAGGGCACTGGCAAGTGGACTGCCATCAACGCTCTGGACCTTGGAATGCCCGTTACCCTAATTGCTGAGGCTGTGCTCGCTCGTTGCTTGTCCTCCATCAAGGGCGAGCGTACTACGGCGTCGCAGAAGCTACAGTACGTTGGCCGGACCAGCAAGTTTGAGGGCAACCGGGAACAGTTCCTTGACGACCTCGAGCAAGCTCTCTACGCATCTAAGATCATCTCGTATGCGCAAGGTTTCATGCTGATGCAAGAGGTAAGCATGATTAGGGTGTTCCCCTTCTTTTAGGTTTGCACACAGGACTAACCCTTCTATCTAGGCCGCCAAGGAATTTGGATGGAAGCTCAACAAGCCGTCGATCGCGCTGATGTGGAGAGGAGGTTGCATTATCCGCTCCGTCTTCTTGAAGGACATCACGGCCGCGTACCGAAACAACCCCGACCTAGAGAACTTGTTGTTCGATGAATTCTTCAACAAGGCCATCCACACAGCACAGCCCGGCTGGAGAGATGTTGTGGCTAAGGCTGCCCTTCTCGGCATTCCTACGCCGGCTTTCTCGACGGCTCTGTCGTGGTTCGATGGATACCGCACGAAGGACCTTCCGGCTAACCTGCTCCAGGCTCAGCGTGACTACTTCGGTGCCCACACCTTCCAGGTCAAGCCGGAAGCTGCTAACGCGAAGTACCCCAAGGGCGAGTACATCCACGTCAACTGGACCGGACGTGGTGGTAACGTCTCGGCCTCTACATACCAAGCTTAAATACCAAAAAAAAAACAAGAACAACAAAGATATTGGAGAGATTGCCAGGATATACATGATGCATGATGGAGTCAGCATAGGGCAAGGCCTAGGCTAAAATAGATGAGGAAGGGAAGCACCAACTACAGTATGATTGACACGAAGTTGTCGTTGGGGAGATGATCCCCAATGGAAATGCGGCGAGTAATTGGCAACGGTCAGGGTCACAAGCCAAAGATAGTGCTGAAGATGGATGACCTTCAGGATAGAAAAACAGATATTGTTGGTAGAACCTGCATAGCATCCATCGGAAAATTCTATTACATTAAAGATTCATAACGTCTGGCAAATTAAACTGTTATGTCTCTGATTCAGGTAGTAGGTTTAGTTCGAAGCTATACCTAAGCTGCTAGAATCGATCTAGGGTTGGAATGTGCATCACGTGATGTAGGCCAAAGCCACTTTAGGTAGATCCCAGCCACGCTTATATGCCTTATCAGCCTCACTTACTTACCTAAGGTACCTAAGCTAGTGAACTTTTAGTGAGCTTTAGTCCCGTAGCTAGGTTAGTAATAATAAAGGTGGTCGAAGAACTTATTAAAGTTTCCCCAAAGACCAAAAAGCTTCGTCGCGCATTTTCGCATTTTCGCGACCGAACCAAACTGGAAACATTCCGAGCCTCGTTTTCAGAATTGTGCCACGAGCTCTGTGTCAACCATCCACCCAACCTAAATGAATCTATTTTCCCCTTCTGATCGTACTAGACAATTGACTGTTCTGTTGTAGTTGGGCGTTTCTTGCAAGGGCAAAAACACAATGGCGGCCATCAGCGACCCGAGTTACGCGGTCAATAGAGACCTGCTCCCGCACGTCCATCTCACCTCGGTCTTCCGCTATACCACCAAGGCACATGTCCAGCCTCCCGAAGTCACCCAGTGGTTGATGCAAGCTCCCAAGATCGCCCGCGACACCGCCCCATTTTACTGGAACGTCATCGATAAACCAGACAGCGGCACCATATTCCTGGCATGGCAGCCATTGCAGCTGATGGGAACCCATTTTGCCAGTGATGGATACATATGGCCGATTCAGGAAGAATTCCACTACAGCAACGTGGGAAACGGTGTTGTACGTGTATGATCAACTACCGAGTCTAGAATAAATTACTAACCTATATACCATGTCTAGATTCTCGAGATGTACCTCCATAAACATGGGTTCGCATACGGGGAACATATGGCCACCCGTTCTCGACGTCGTTTCCGCCTCATGCCTGCGAATCCTCCCAACCCGAACGCCCCCCAGGTTGATCCGAGTCTGTGGATTGTACACTACGGCCCCGTTGACACCAACGACCGCATCCCTTCTCACATGATCCGGACCGACCCTCACAGAACCCAGGCCATCCTAGAAGCTCGCGCCCTTCTTCAACGCTGCGGCCAGATCCAGCGAAAGGAGTTTATTCTGGGCGACCGCGTGAACTGGCCACAGATTAACTGGCCTCGGGAGCCATCCCGCCAACAGATGTATGCCGCGAACCGAGGGGTTCCCCAGAACATGGCATATCCTGCCCATCCTCCAGCTACCGGCGGGCCACCGTCTAAGCGCGCAAGAACTGCGCATGCCGCTCATAACCAGGGCCCGCAAGCTATGGCCCAATTATCTCAACCTGATCCTAACGACGACGACGAAGACACGTCCCGCGGCGACCTTTTTGACCATCTCACGCCTCGGGAAGTCAGCTTGAGTAGGTATCAGCAAAACCACGAGTGGATGGAGGAAATTCTGTCATCGCCGTACAGGATGGGCCAGATTGGGTTCGCCGATCTCGGGTTCGGCCTCAAAGGCGAGCTGTCTAGCTTAACAGAGGGAATCTTTGAGGCTCAAGGCCCTAATGCCCTCACCCAGCCTCCTACGAAACCTGCTGCCACCCACCTTGATCCTGAGTTAGCTGCTGAATTTCGAAAGCGAGTTAATGATAGGATCGAGGCAACCAAGGCGGAGCTTGAGAAGATGGAAGCCGAGCATGCTAAGAAGATGGCCAAGTTCAAGCATAATTCACTCCTCACCACTGCTGAACGAGAGCTGCGGTCAGCCGTAGACGAGCCCGGCTCGGACGGTCTACGGCTAGAAGCTCGGATAGACGATAACGAAGATGGCGCGAACCGATGGTCCTCAAAGCATAACAAGAAGGTCGATGATATAGTATCCCAAGTAGAAGCTCATCTGGGTCGACGTGCTGAGGTCATTCATGACTTAAGACGGATTCACGCCGGTGGGTACCAGGAGCCAGCCCCTGAACCTGGAATGGATATATCTAGCCCACAACCAACTACAAGCGGCGCCCAAAATGCTACGGCCAACGGAAGCGGAACCATGTCACGCCAGCCCTCTCAAGCGGGCTCTCAGCATAGCGGTTTTATGATGGGCGATTCTGACATCGACATGGGAGGGACCGCTGCTGGACTCTTAGACCAGATGCACACAGGTGCCTCATCCACCTCAACACCCCAGCCACAGCCTTCTGCCGTACACTCTAGCGCTGCTACCCCCGCCAATGTTAGCGCCCCCTCACCCAACCCACCACCACAACCGGCCGCGCCAGCCAAGCAGGATAACGATGTGAAGATGGACGGCACAGACCCGCCGGCGCAGCCAGCGACGACGGCCCCCGACCAGGGCACGGAAAGCGGTGATTGGGTGGTTGTTCCTAAAGGTGGCACTACGCCGCCAGATGCTTCCGCCGACCCAGCGCCAGCCGGTGAGGCCCCGAAGCCTGTGGATACCACTAGCAAGCAAGCATCGGCTGCGGGAACTCCCTCGATGGGCTTTGAAGGAGACCAAAATGACTTTAGCTCACTTGATGATCTGAATACTGCGGGGGATGCCTTGGCTGGATTCAGCAGTGGAACACCAGGCGATCTTGGCGAAAGTCTGGACCTCAACATGGAGGATTCTGCCTTTGGCGATGCCTTTCACGGTGTAGACGGTCAAAGTAGCGGGGATACTCCGGCTGAGGGAAACATGTAGGGAATGTGGAAGGGGCGCTATAATTGGTCTATTGGGTATCGGTACCGTTAATCTATAAACTGGAACCCAGTCCACTGGGTTGTGGTGTGCCCAGTGCGTTAGCAGATGATGAGCCTTACACCTAGAGCAAGAAATTGGGCTTCTGCATTAGGGGTTCGTCCGTCATGCAGGGGATACTCCTCTCCCTGGCAAGTAATAATGCGAGCGGGACATGAACGAAACCCATGATTTTTTTTTACAGTAAATGTGCGGGATATGTTATTATACTTTGCCTATTAGCTACGGACGATGATGCTGTACTTTTAAAAGGGTGAGGGCAACGATGGCGTTTTTCATTCCCTTGACCTTATTGAGGGGTGTTTTCACAAGATGATAAATCCTAAATAGCCATTGCTTGTGTGGGATATACAGCAAGAGGGGTGGAAATGAACCCCGATGCACCAGTAATTTTATATGCTTTCCTAAATGTGAGGCACTGAATACCTAAACATTGTGATTTTGCTCTTCCCATCTTCCTTTACAAATACATTGAAAAGCTGAAAACCCTTGCTTGGGATGGCAGGTAGAGAGACATCCCCCCCATCTCCTCTATAATCTATCCTTCTCCTTCTCCTCCCTTCTTCAAGCATGACACATGTCGATGAAGTCACCCTTATGCCTCCTGCTTGTTCTTTCATCCCACAATGCCTCTTGGGTTAGGGGTTTGGGGTAAGGGGCCTTTGCCAAGGCTCGCTCGGTCTCCGCTTTTGAGACTTGAGGTTGATTTACAGTATGACTTTCCCGATGAGGCGTGTTTCATGTGCAGCATGGGATGGCAGCACGGACGGATGATTTGGGATGTTTTTAGTCTTTGTTGTGTTGCTTGAGTATACCTATCTCTCTTTAGGGGCCTACAACTCAGATCTCGAACGTAGTAACCTAAATGCCAACTTCTTAACTTATTGTATACTGGTGATAGATGGGAGAACTCCTGAGGTATACATATGTCCGAAGGTGTTGTCTTGAGTTCCATCTGTTGTTAGCATACGACTAACACATTCGATTAGGCTGGTTGGTGTGTGTGTACCAGGCTAGCCATCCCAATTCGGGACCTACATCACCGGCTCGACGCCGTTCCGTGCAACCCAAGACCTCCACGCACTGCACGGCAGCACGGGTCGAGATGAGCCGCATTCCTGGGGGCGATCAGATGAAACTGTCGCCAACAAGCTTATTCATTGGCCTGCCGGGTCTAACCACCTTTAGGTATTTTCCGACCTTACTCCTCGTTAATGCCCCGCGAAGGCAAGTCAAACCACCAAACCCTGGCATGTTATGGGATTAAACAGGTTCGATGAAACCTCTTGTACTAGCAGAGTAGGAGTTCGTAGGTCACTTGCTGGATGGGCGAGGTATGAAGTCGTTTCGACTTCCTTCAGCGCATTGTGGACTTGCGAGTTGCGCATGGATCTTGCTTTTGCGGGACGTGATGCCGGGTCACCGTGGCGTTCTACGTACAATGGGTTCAGCATGCTTGTTCTGGTCTATGTATGTTGAGTTGCTCATGTCGAAGTTGGAACTTCCTCGGATTAGAGTGGGCTTATTGAGTCTATATGTGCCCATTCTTAAAGAAATATCCTCGTGCGAAACCAGACATGCTTCGTGCTGGCGCTAGGTAGAACCAGATGCGATAGAAACGAGTGAAGTCGTTCGGTCACTACCAAGAGGAACAAGAAGCCAAGCGTGATGCGTCGAATGATGCGCCCCTAAGCTCAGACTCTGATCACCGCAAATCATTTGAAGGGGGAATCAAGAGACGACGGGGGGCGCCACCTGGATGGACAAGGACATGGACATGACCCTCGATCATTGGGCTCGCACAATCAATATACACAGGTTGGCTAATAGCATATAACCTAGATGATAGTAAAAAGTTCACTTGTTACTTTCAACGGGTCCTCTCACTCCCGCCCTAGCTACATACTTCTCGTTCGTTGCCTCTCTTCACCCTTTTTCCCTTCTTGACGTTTTGTTACCTCATACATTCATTTTTTTTTCTTGTCGTCCCTCTTTATTTTCTAGTTCTCTTCGCATCTTCGCTTCGTCTGCCGGGCAGCTAGAGAGACTGTTGAGCAGTCATCCCAGTTTCATATCATACTCTTACCCGAGTTGCTATAATATCTTTATTCACTATCACTCATCTGGGCTGGTCTCCTAATATACTGAGGAAGCACGACTGAAAGGAGAACTACGTAGCAAACGACTTCAACGCTACAATATGAGGCACTATCATTTGACCGCGGCCCTGGCCGCTCTGCTCGCCACCTCCGTGAACAGCGGCGTCTACGCGGCGCCCAACTTCCAGAACGGCAACGCAGTCCAAGGCTCTCAAGATTTTCAAGGTTTCCGCGGGGCTAACAGCAACTTTGCTGCGGCGGGCGGTTCTGCTCAGCAGGGCCAAGTGAAGGACGTCTCTAACCAGGACGAGGAGGATGATAACGCCGGGTCGAAGGGCGCCGGCCAGCAGGGCGCTAACCAGCAGATGCAGGGCTTCCAGGGCTTCAAGGGTTTCAAGGGAGACTCGGAGAATGACAACAACGGCGGTAATGACAATGGCAATAACAACAATAACAACAACAATAATGGCGGCAACGGCAACGGCAAGAATGGCAACAACAATAACGGCAACAACAAGAATAACAACAACGACGATGACGCCGATGATAACAACATGCAAGGCAACCAGTCCGGCAACGGCCAGGCCCAGGGACAGGCAAAAGGACAAGGTCAGGCACAGGGCCAGGAACAGGCACAACAGGCCGGACAAGCAGCAGCAGCAGGCGGACTAGTCGCCCTCCCCGGAGCCCAAGTCACCTCAGGCGGACTCGTCGCGCTGCCCGGCGCGGGAGGCGCAGGCGAGGTCGCCAGCACATCCGCCGCCGCCGCCGTCGCCACCAGCTCTGCTGCCGCCCTCGAGACCACGGCAGTAGCGCAGCTGTCGAGCCTCGTGGTACAGTCGAGCGCAGTCCAACATCTCACGAGCGCGGCAGCGGTCGCTGAGGCTTCGTCTCAGGTAAGCCCCCATGTCCCCTCAAAAAGATAAAGTGCATAGCTACTCTGGGGGGTTCCCGTCGCTAACGTTTCATAACCCACAGGCTGCCGTGAGCTTGTCCGCCACTTCTGCCGCCGTGATCCAGAGCTTCCAGCAAATCGGCGCTACCTCTGCCGCCGCCGTTGTCGAGTCTGCTTCCTCCGTGGCCATGGGCATGGGCGCCGGAGCCATCGCTGCTAGCAGTGTAGTGGAAGCCTCCTCAGCCGCCGTGGTAGCACCAGCGAGCACAGCTTCGATCCAGGGCTTCCAGACCATCGCAGCCCCTCCAGCCGCGGCCTCCACGCTTGAGAGCCTTCCCGGCGCCGCCATGGAGTCAGCGGCCACATCTGCTGCTGTTATCGAATCAGTAGCCACATCCGCCGCCGCCGCCGTCGTGGAACAGACCTCCGCCGCCGTAGCAGGGGGCCTCGCACCACTCCCCAGCGCCAGCTCCGCGCAAGTGGAAGCCACCGCCTCCGAGGCCCTCCAGGCCCTCCCCGCAGCCACCTCCGCCGCCGCGGTTGTTGCTTCTTCCGCCTCGGCCGAGGCGGGTGTCGCTTCTTCCGCCGCCGCCGCCGCCACCGCAGCCGTGGAGGCAGGGGACCTGACCTCCTCCGCGCCCCTGCAGGCCCTCCCCAACGCGGCCACCGCCGAAGCCACCGCGTCGCGGGCCCTGGAGCCGCTGCCCGACGCTTCTTCTTCTTCGTCTGCGGCTGCGGTGCGGACATCGCAGGCAGCGTCGTCGTCCGGGTTCGTGATGAGTTTCGCGAGCGCGAGCACGAGCGCTGCGGCCGCGGTGGCGTCGAGCACGGCGGGCAACGGGACCGCGGCCGCGGGGGGGATAGTCCCGCTTAGTGCCGCGGTGCGAGGAAGAGACGCGCTGGGGATGGGGATGGGGGTGCTGATTGGGTTCGTCGGGGTGGTTGTGTTGGTGCTGTAGATGGGTTAAGAGGAAACGAAGGCCAGAGCCTGGTGCTAGGTAAAAAGAGAAAGAGAGAGATCTAGGAGATCTGGTGGAAGGATTTTAAACGCTATGTTACATGCTGTGTATTGTGATACCTAGGGAGATGATGCTGACGACGACGACGACGACGGGATGGGTTATTATATAATGGGTTTAATTTTCTCGGTTTTTTTTTTCCCCTTTGTTAAGTGGCTTTGGTACACTTACTAGTACATCTGAATAAAATCAAAAACTCTAGTGACTTGAGGGTTCGTTGGTTGAACGGTGAATGCGTTGTATGCTGGGTAGTTTCCGCGTGAACCTCTATTATCTACTTTTATAACATTGATACGTAGGTAGTAACTCATCATTTGGGTGTCTTCATTCGATTCATGAGTAAGGGGCAATCTTTCGTTCGTAGATAGGTACATAAATAGACTCGTGTCATGCCAGGTAGTATTAGCTGGTATTTGTCGTTTCATCTACCTGATAGCTGTATAGCGAATATATACATCACGATCTCAGATTGTCATTACATATGTATCTGTACGACGATTTGAGTATTTATTACCTATGGAAGCTAGATGGTCTTCCTTCTTGAATCGAGGGAATTTCGTCTGGTGGCTATTTCCCATTCTGTAAACAATCTCTTGTTCAAATTATGCCAACTTGGGCAAAAAGGGGGTGGCTTCCTTTCCCTGACCTCCAAGGCTTTTTATCTAGGAAGTCATGTCTCCTAAGGAAAGTCTTAGCTTAAGCCTTCTTACTTAAGTACTAGGTAATGACTATTTTATGACCAGGACTTGGGCTAATGTTATTGCTGTAACCCACGAAGTCTCCCAAATTGCTGTACCCTTTTTGTTTCTTCCCTTGGTAAATCGCCCTCCATGGCTAGCATGATAGCGAGGACCTATAGGGGCTTACTATGGTTCATCTCGACGATAACGACATTTAAATATTTGGTTCTGCAATTAGTAACCGAGATCATATCAATAATCCTGCAAACTCTGGATCACATACGACACCCTACTAAAGCCAACTGGACTGACACCGTCTATCCCATGTACATGGAAGATAGTCCTACTCGCTGTCTCTACGTTACCGTGAACTGGAGTTTCATGTTCAACGATGTGCTTGACCCAGAATATTTACGTGCTTCTTTGACTAAACTACTCAGTACGGGTGATTGGAAGAAGCTTGGGGGGCGTATTCATAGAAAGGTTAGTCTATCCCGATCCTCTGAATAACCTGGCAACTAGGTGGGCTACACGCAGTAATATTAAGCCACTATGACAGGTGAACAGTAATGGTCGGTCGAGGTCCTTAGGAACGAGCGAATGGGAAGTTCATGTTCCTAGGCGATTCACTACAGAAAGGCCGGCCTTCCAATACCGCCATGACAATAGTCATAGTGGAATGTCAATCAAGGCATTATCGACTATGTCCGATCTGCCAAGTCGCTTGAATGACGGGCCTTGCATTTTCAAGAGAGCTAGACTATTCCACGACATTGTCGCTCGACTAATAGAAGATCCCGACAGTATTGAACAACATATTAGGAGGGATGTGGTACCTATGGCTATTCACATCATGTCGTTTACCGACGCAACTATCGTGGGCATTTCATTCCCACATTCTATGATGGATGCTGGTGGCCTAGCTACATTGTTAGCAGAGTGGTCTGCGGTGGTAAATTGCCGTCCTAGCAACAAAGTCCGACCTCTGGCCGGCGCCAGAAAGGATATCGTCGGAGAAATCATCAAGAAGCTCCACGTGAAATCTACGATGCAGAACAATTCGCTTGTTCAGGAGGCCGGAAAAGTCTATGAGAAGCAGCCACAAAATAAGCCTGACAGGGTCCTCAATACCGATTTACGCCTGATTTTTATTCCCAAGAACTTCCTACTGAATGTTCGAAAAATTGACGAGAGGTTAAGAAAACGGAGCTTTCTGGAAGATGACGCATTTGATATCAGCGATGCCGAAGTGCTCATGGCTTGGGTTACACGATCAATGTGCCTCTGGCGTTCTAAATCAAGCTTGGAGGAGATACCTGTCTGGTTGAGAACTACACTGAACCTTCGTGACCCGAAGTACGAGTACTGTAATCCCGACGAGGCGTACGTGCAGAACCTCAGATGTCAGGCTGCCACACAACTTTCAGTTTTTCAAATAGGCAAATATACAATAGGGGAGACTGCACGCCTGATCAGAACTAGTCTGAGAACACAAACAAGGTCTTTTATCCAGGCTAAGTTGAAGTTGTGGAGAGACACATACATAGGCGGAACCCCCGATCTATTTGGCTTTAAAGATAATGCCACGCTAGAAATCGAGGATTTTACGCCAGCAAGATTGTATGAAGCTGTCAACTTCAAGAACGCAGTCGCCCCCGGCTACTCACGACATGCGACGGCGGGCTCATGCGTATTCTATCATACATTGCCCCCCAAGAGATATCGAGGCCGGCGAGAGCTATTCTATATCTACGGCCAGGACCTCGAGGGCAACTTCTGGTTGGCTGGCTATATGGAACCTAAGGCCTGGGACATGATTGAGAGGGAGCTACACAGCTGGAAATAGCGAGGCATAGTGGACTCAAGGAGCTGACTGGTACTTATTATCTTCATGCGGGACCAACTGGCCTATGTCTCCTGGCCGACGAGCTGTATAGCTATAACTATAACGTATTCCTGTCTTCGGCAAACATATGCTAGACAGTGTCCTGATAATCCTGACGGTGAATTTAATCGTAGAGCTACTTGGAGGCCAGTCAATAGCTTGGGAGAGAACGTGAAGCAAAACAAAACAGTTTATAGATGTATTAGGTGCGGGTACTAATAGAGTACGTTTGCAGAAGCACGCCAGGGGGATCGTATTATATAGTATAGAGTGGGAAGTCATAGTGGTATCGAGACAAAGGGAATAAAATGTTCATCGATATAATTAAGCCCCTTTACTCCTTAACTTGCTCGTCGTCGTCGTCTTCATAGCCCTTTCGATTTCTCTTCTCAGAGGTTTTATGATCTCCATGCTCTTCTAGTAACGCCTCTAGAGGCGATCCTGCCGAATCCCATGAGCCCCTGATGAGCATAATGTAATAAATGAGCGTAATATAGTAGGCGAGCACCCCCAAGAGGAACACTTCCACAACAACGAGAGCTAGAGCCGGCTCCATATCGTATATGGTGTAGTACTATCGTAGAGAATATGGAGTAAATAGTAATGTTAGAATCCTGAGAATGGGTTGGGAAAGTAGTAGGGTCTATAGGTTTTTATAGATACTGGGCTAGAAATGGAACGTAAGAGGTAGGAGTCACCATCGGAAGATATGCTTTCTAAGTCATAGAATGTATTAACTATATAAAACTAGTGATTCAATAGTATTCACCTCTTCACTTTTTCTTGTCATCAGCAACTCTGATTAACATGGCTAAGTCAGGTCTTAGGAATTGATTGATCATCTTGAGAAGCCATCGAGTTCAACTGCTAAATCACATCTTTAATTAAATGCATGGTACTCCTAAGCTATTGTATAGACCCTATCCCGAACTCAAATGGGGGCCTACATAAAAAAGGGGGAGGGAAAAGGGGAGAGGAAAAGGGGGGAGGGGAACAGACGATAAGATAAGAGCTTTTCTAGTGTATAACATTTTCTCCAATTCTCTTATTCTCCAATTCACTTTCACTTTTCCACCTTCACCTTTTATTCTTTCCATGCGACGACAACGACTTTGACAAACTTGTCTTACTCGCCCCTTGATGAGCCGGCCATGTTTCTCTTCCGCCCCATGGCCATATGCCGCTTCGACATATAGGCTCAATCTTCGCCTCTGCCGACCCTTCTTCCCCCGCCATCCACCATCATCACCATCATCACCCTCATCATCACTACCACCGGTCCCCCTCCACCAGCAGAGGATATCTTGCACGCCCCTCCGCTTATTCTCTTCGCACGCACCGGAGCCATGCACGCGCACGCGAAGCAGCCTCGTCACCCTCGCGATCGAGACATCCTGCGATGACACCTGCGTCGCCGTGCTCGAGAAGTTCCCCAGCGGCGGCGCGCGCCTGCACTTCAACCGCAAGATCACCTCGGACCACCGCGCCTTCGGCGGCGTGCACCCCATCACCGCCGTCATGTCGCACACGGCGCACCTAGCATCGCTCGTGCAGGAAGCGCTGCGTGCACTGCCTCTCGAGGAAACGCGGGAGGCGAGTAGCGGGCGTGAGCTGTGGGTGGACGGCGTCGCGCGCACGAGGCCCGACTTCGTGTCTGTGACGCGCGGGCCCGGCATGTCGTCGAACCTGGCGACGGGGCTGAACACGGCGAAGGGTCTGGCGGTCGCGTGGGGTGTGCCGTTGCTGGCGGTCAACCATATGCAAGCGCACGCCCTGACGCCGAGGCTGGTGAGTGCGCTGGCAAAGGATCGCGAGGACGGGAGTATAAGTGCGGTGGATGAAGAAGAAGAAGAAGGACCATCGCCTGCCTTCCCCTTCCTCTCGCTCCTCGTCTCGGGCGGACACACCCTGCTCGTGCGCTCGCGCGCGCTCACCGACCACGCCATCCTCGCCGAGGCCGAGAACATCGCCATAGGGGACATGCTGGACAAGTGCGCGCGGATGATCGTGCCGGCCTCGCTACTGCACAGCGATGGCCCCTCCGGCTCCTCCACCATGTACGGCCCCGCGCTCGAGAAGTTCGCCTTCCCCGCCGCCGCCGACGACGACGACTACGGGTACACGCCGCCGGCCGCGCGCCCCGACGAGATCCAGCCCTTCGCCTCCGCGGCCTACGGGTGGACGCTCACGCCGCCGCTCGCCGAGCGGGGGCGCGTCATGACCTACGAGTTCTCGGGCATCAACGGGCAAGTACAGCGGATCCTGCACGACCGCGGCGGCGGCGCCGTGTCCCTCGACGAGCGCCGCCTGCTCGCCCGTGAGGCCATGCGTCTGGTGTTCGAGCACCTCGCCACGCGCGTCCTGTTCGCGCTCGACGGCGCCGGGCGGCCTGCGAAGCCCAAGCCCCGGCGGGGGCGACGGGCCGAGAGCGAGGGGGGCGAGTCAGGACAAGGGCGGGATCTGCCGACGACGATGAGGATCGTCGAGGAGACGGAGGTGGAGATGGGAGGGGACGAAGAGGATACTGAGGCCCGGCGGATCCGCACTATCGTCCTCGCTGGCGGCGTCGCGAGCAACCGGTACCTGCGGCATATAATGCGCTCGCTGCTCGATGCGCGGGGCTACGCGGCCGTGAAGCTCGAGTGTCCCCCGCCTGCCCTGTGCACTGACAACGCTGCCATGGTGGCATGGACGGGACTCGAGATGTACGAGGCGGGCTGGCGGAGCACGCTCGACGTCCTCGCTATCCGCAAGTGGGGGCTTGATCCGCGCGGTAAGGACGGGGGGATACTGGGCATTGGGGGGTGGACTAGGGCATAGAAGGGGAGGAGTGATATCAGAAGGGAATAAACGAAAAAAGAAAAAGAAAAGAAAAGATAAGAAAGAAATCCAGATTCTTGGTGATAATTGTACGTAGGTTATATATGTGAGAGATCATTTGATACCCCATTTCAAACATCGTAGTGAGAATATATCGAAGAGTCGAAAAGGGGGGGAGAAGTGAAGAAAAGCCATATACTGACTATATCGAATTCGATTACTCCTCTCCCCCCTTCCTCTCAGGAGTCTTTACGAGAACATGCAAATCAATCACATTACAACACCCACATAGTCAACCTACTTATCTTGAGTGATTAACCCAAGTTAAAGTCAGACCTCATATGCAGAACGGATCAGAGAGATTAAAAACTGTGTTGGGGTTCTTTATCGTTGCTTTTCATTTATTGTATCTATCCCCTGTCTCTTTCTCATCTAAGCACGACGACCCTCATGCAACGGAGATTGAAGGGTTAGTAGTAGTCTAATGGGTTTTTACTACCACTACAACACCAGCTGTCGAGAAAGGGAGGGATCTAAAGCCGTACGCATGGATGTTAAAGTAGAGAGAAATAATCGAAGCATGCATGCACCTGGTGACTTAACATCATCAACTAACAACTCCTTAGTTTGCCTGCCCATAACGGTACTCTTGCTTATCGTCTTCTCTCCCTTCACTTGCTTAAAACCCCCTTCCCCTTCCTTTATTTTTGATTTCTTTTTCCTATTCTAATCCAGGGCGCTGGTGACGTTGGTGAACTCGCCCTTCTCGAGCTTGGTCTTCCAGAAGATGGGGTTCGTGTCGCTGAAGCCGTGCTTGACCCAGCCGTCCTCCTTGACGTGGTACAGGTTGATGTAGCCGCCCGAGTAGGCGTCGCGGTGGGTGGCGGCCAGGATGCTGCGGCGGCCGAGCTCGAGCGCCTCGTCGGCGCCCAGGTCGTAGCGGTACTCGGCGTCGAGCACGCCGTAGGCGAAGGTCTGGCCGGACCCGACGCAGAACAGGTTGCCGGCCAGCCGCGTGCCGTCCGAGTCGATGTAGTACAGCGCCGGCCCCTCCTCCTTGGTCACGCCCGCGCACATGGTGCCCATGGACAGCCCCATGCCCTTGTACTGGTACACCAGGTTGGCCAGGATCTTGGAGGCGGCGGCGACGCTGATGCGCCGCTTGTGCCGCAGCTCGTGCAGCCGGCACTGCATGCCCAGCCAGGCCAGCCAGTACTGGCAGTCGGCGGCACCGCCGGCCATGGTGCCCAGCAGGCAGCTGTTGATCTCGATCACCTTCTTCACCGTCTGCGAGGCGATCCAGTTGCCGGCGGTGGCGCGCGAGTCGGTCGCCACGATGATGCCGCCCTGGAAGCGGAAGGCGAGTGTTGTCGTGCCGTGGGCGATCTTGATCGGGCAGTTGGGGTTGGCGTGGTCGTCCGTGGCAGCGCGGAGCCAAGCTGAGGGCTGTTGTGCCACGAGGTTAGAAAATGCTACTAGCTACTTGCTGGTATTTGCTGGTGGGTGGTGGTGATAATATGATAGGTAATTGCACTGCTTACCTGTGCCACTGGGGGCATAGCAAACTTAAGAGATAGGCCGGGGTTCATATCGTCGTGAAGGCCATCTTGCAGGTCCTCGGAAAAAGTCTCTCTGTTCAAGGTTGCGGGACGGCTGTATCGGGCCACGAGACTATCCATCGTGGGAGTCTGGGGGGGTGTTCGGAGGGGTAGAGAAGAAGTACTATAGTTTAGAGATGTGGGATATTATCTTCTTCTCTTTTTTCTTCTTCTTTTTTTTTCTGGTCAATTTCTCAGGTTATTGCGGGTGAGAAATATATCCCAGAAGTTTGTGATGTTGTTAAGGTGATGGTGGTATTGGTGTAAGTGATAGTGGTAGTAGTAGTGGTAGTGATAAGAAATGGTGGAAGAAGAAAGAAGAAGGTACGGACGAATTGACGTTGTTCAGAGTGTTGGCAAGGCTTCGGTTTGGTGCATGTAATGTACCTAACCATACCTATAAAGCAGGCAGCTGGTCTCACGCGTCGTCAGAAGCTTTACTGGAGCTTTGACTGCAGCTAGTGCTACGCTAGTTACCTAAGCTGTATAGTACCTACAAGCTGTCTATGTAACTAGGTAGGTACATAATGATTAGATAATCCCCGCTTTTCGTAGATCCCCGATAAATAGCTGTTGACCTCGAGCAAGAGGGGTTCTACTATTGATATTTATTATATGATATATGTAATATACTAACAACAAGGTTGGGCATTGAGGCTTCAGATATCACATAGTTGCTACTTTTCACCTTTCAATCAACTTAGGGGAAGGGAAAAGATATAAAAATAATAATAAAATAAAGTACTATCACAGTCCCCCTCCCACATCCATCTTTCTCTTAATATCCGTACAATATTAGGTTACATAACACACGATGATAAAACCAAAACACCCCCAAGTCACACATGCGTAGAATCCCCTCCAACATGCAGGAAAAGAAAACTCTCTCCCTACCACTAATTCAACATGTTGAAACCAAAACCAGTATAAAAAATTTCCCCAATCAATGGCGGAAAGCATAATACAAAAAGCTCCAGAAAACAGCAATTTCAGGCCTTAGTACTACAAAATCAGGTATGGGGTTTTGACTATATACAGGTTATTAAAAGAGAAAAAAGAAGAAGGTAGGGGACGGCCGTTTAAATAGAATTGCTTCGTATATATATGTGGAAATATATATATATATATATATAATTGAGTATACTTAGGTTTTTCTTTTTCTTGTTTGGTTGGGAGATAGGAGAGTCAGTAAATGACGGTGATGGGTATTCCACGAGTTCTTTTCCCCGGTCTTTATACAAAAAGATCTAGTTGCTGTTTGTTGTAGTTGTTGTCATGGCCACATTAAAATATGCAGTAGACATGTTGCATCCCTGGCATCATTTTTTTCTGCCCCTTTAAAAAATACCCCCAACTGACTCCATATCTAACCTTCGCTTTAGTCTAGTAAGATTAGTTTACCCGTCCGTCTGATATCCGAAATCGTACTTATTTATGATTTCCAGTTGCCACCGCGCCCAGGCGGTGCCGCATTCGCAATTAGACTCTCGCGGCCGTTGTCACCGTCCATCGGGGTCATTGGCCGGCTGAAACCCTTGGTGTCCAGTGGAATCGAGTAAGGGTTCGCGGGATCGTGCTCATATCCATCAGACTCCTTGCTGTCGTAGCCGGGGTGAACCTTGGCCATGGAGAACGTATCCGACCCATCTCCCTTGGGGCGGTCCAACATAAGCAATGAGTTGCGGGCATCAAGAGGGGTAAGAGTGTCCAAATCCCGTTGTTGTTTTTCTAAAAAGGGTATCATTAGTAATGTGAAGCCGGTTTAAGACAGGAAAAAGAGTAGCTTTTTAATGATGGCTTCTCTGCTATGCTTATAACTTACCAAGTTCCTTTCTGCGCTTTCGGTGAGGATTCTCCTTGATAAAGGCCACAATGGCATTCCAGCAGATTAGGATTGCGAGCACACCCGCGAGCGTTGACTGGATGGCAATAAGAGCGATACCTGTAACCGTCTTCGTCGTTTCCGTAACGCCAAACTCTTCCACGAACACGAAAACGCAGACCACGGAAAGAAACCGGACAGTTTGAATCGAAATATTGACAACGTTGCCCGATTTCCGCTCAAACGGACGACTCCATGCGAGCAGAGCCAACATGGCTCCTTCGACAAATAACAGGCAAACTGCCTGGGCCATTCCGTGTCCATCGGTGGCGGCGAGGACAGCACCCTTGGCGAACATGTAGGTAATGGCAGGAATGAAAAGCCACCAGAAATCCTTCTTGTATGATTCGTAGAAAATGGAGTACTTGATCCAGTTCTCCTTGTCCTCGTATAAGGCCGCGGCGTCACCATTAGTGCTCTGAAGCCTCTTCGCAGTCCTCCAAATTTGCCACGAGAAGAAGGCGAGGACACCGGTGAATATGCAGAGGGTGATGGCTGCCAGTAACTTCGCAGCCCACGAATCACCATTTGTGAACTGGAAGATGCAGTATAGGACCCATACGCCGTACAATAGAAGAATGAGCGAGGTGAGGGTACGGGCCATCGAACGCCAGTAGTGCTTGCGGAAACCATTCATGGACTCGGGGAATTTGCCGTACATAGCCCATGTTTCGAGGATGACCTTGCCCAACAGGACGCCCACAACGATGACGGCAATGATAATGAGAACGATCAGGAGAATCGTCATGAAGACGTTCGACTGGGGGACTTTTAACCGGTTGAAGTATTTCTGGATACCAGAAAGCACTTCCTTCACTGACGATCCACTCTGACCCTCTTCTTCTCGGGTGAAAAGGGACACGGCGCGGGCAAGTGCTCGTTTCGTAGTCGTACTAGTGCTGTCACTGCTGCTTGCTGTAAGATAATCAACGCTGTCGGTTGTCAGGTTTCCGCCGGTCGAGTTACGGAAGCGGTCAATAGATCTCTCCATGTCAATAAAAGGAATGATACCGGTAGCGAAGGCAAAGTTCTTGGTGTAACTCTGGTAAACCTGGGGCATGTCTACAGACATGAGACCAGTCATGGCAATGCCTTGAAATACACCGATCGTCTCCCCAAAGCTTGGACTCATCGAGGCTGCACCACCAGCTGAACCAGCTGCGCCAGCTCCTGAGAGAGCAGACCCAGCAGCCGAAGCAGTACCAACTAGCAGAGCTGCTCCAGCCATGCCAGCGGCAGCATATGAGACGGCTGCCTTATCGGCAGTCTCGCCGTTCGTGATTTGAGAATCGATGCAACCAATTTCTGTGTTATCCGCGGATAGAAGTCGCAATGTGGCGTGGGCATTGATGTCTGGCATATGAAATGCAATGGCGGGAATCTGACTAGCATATTTCTCAGGGACGGTTTGTGTGCTCTCGGCCGAGAACTTGTTAGCAGACACTAAAGCGTCGTCAGCATCACGAACGCATAACAGGCACTACGAGCCTAGACAAGAGCTCTTTTGAACCTACCAGGACATAGCGCGTGTACGGGTGTATCCGTGTCGCAAGGGTTTATACGGCTATTGTAGACTTCGTGACCGTATGCTGTGACTGACAGGGCGACATATACGTCCTGTTCCTTCTCGCTCGTCCCTGACATGGAAAACACCATCGTCTTGTCGCTGTTGCTGTACTTGAAGCTGGCCTGATCAACCCAGATACTGGGGTTGCTATTGCAGTTGGTGAAGCCGCTCGTGACTAGCATCTGCTCAGCCAGGACACCATTTGCTAACACCATCGCCCATGCTGCCCCCCTTCTAACCGACCACCGCGGACTTGATGCCGCCATCGTTGATATAATTTTGTGTATTCTAAAAGACCGAATAGGAAATCGCGGTTCCACTCGAGACGGGGTAAACTGTAAGTAAAAAAAAATTCGTCGCGAGGTTTCCCCTAAACTGTTTCTCTGGAGTGTAAATAAATAAGAAATCAATCGCTAGATGCTTCCCAATATGCAAGAATTGTCCAATGTAAGCTCTACAACAGCCTTGTATTAGTATCGTATGGGTTCGATATCCCTTTTCGCTTTGTTTTTCTTTCAAGTTCAATAACAGTTGAGTGGGTTGATTGGCAACCTGAGGGTATCACTTGGTCTGGGAGTCCACGAGAAGAATGAAAACTCGCAAGGACAAACAAGAAACGAGAGCAAAGAAAGAGGAGTGCAGTTTGTCTCTTCAGAAAGGTCGTGATAGCAAAGGTAACCGAGGATCAACCTGGAAAGAAGGGAAGCTGGCAGGAAAAAGTGGCCAGCCGAAGAGAAAGACAACACACGAAGGAGTGCAATGTGTCGAGCTCCTGGATTAGCTCCTCAGACGAACAAGGGCTGGCATCAGAAGTGAGCGCAATGTCGACGAGTAACTTTTCAAGTTGGTAATGGTAATAATGAGAGTAGTAGCGGTCGGTGCATAGGTTTAGATGAAACGAGGGGACAGGTTGAGGTTGATAATGAGAAAGAACGTGTGGGAAAAGATCACCAAAAGACAACTGAAAGGGGGATGAAGGTAAGGCGTGTAAGCGTGATGAAAACAGGAGAAGACTGAAGGCGAAGGTCAAAAGCAAAGCAGAGCAGAGCAGAGCAATTGGGCGCAGTGGTTGGCGAAGGACGCCCTGATCACCAGGCGAACCCCGTGCGCAAACCCCTGAGTGAGATCTGTGAACACCAAGCAGTCCAAGAACAACCAAACCCACCACCAGCAGCAGACGACCGTCTATCTAGCGTTGAATCCACTGAATCCACGTTTGATCGGGCTAGTCTGATTTGTCTGATTCGTCTGGCTTTGCCTTAGCTTTGCCTGGTTCGAGACCACATTACCCCAGTGGTGGTAATCCGTAGTGTACACTCACTTATACACTAACCTAGGGGGATCCCCTGACTAGGTATGTTCATGGGTGTTCATGGGTGATGCGATGGATCCCCCTGACAAGTGAAAGCTACTCAGAGGAGAGCCGCGCACAGAGGAGCTACGGTCGAATGGGATCGCATCATTGGCTGTGGTGTTGCTCACCCAGCCGTTTTGGTGGGACCAGTCATTCTTGAAACGACGTGGAAATATGTTCTAGTGGAGGCCGTAAATGAGGGAGCCTGTAGATCCGATATGAATTACTATGCTAGTGGTACCTAGTTGTAGCAGTGGACGGCAAATAACAAAAAACACGCAATCTAGATTTCATAAATGATCAATTAAAGAATGTTCTAAAGGAGTGGATTATGTCTTTTAAAGTAAAGTGTTTACAGTAGGTAGTTTTAGATTTTTTGTTGTGTATGTTATGCATATGTTGTTGTAAATAGAAAGGGGGTTGTTGGAATGAGATGAGATGAAGAGAGAGAGAGAAAAAGGTGTTGTAGTTCTGCAGGTACAAAGGCTGGTGGTAGGGGTAGATGGAAAGGTCACGACTAATAAGAGTCGACGAATGAAGACGGGAGATTAGGTTCGCAGAAGAAGTGGGTCTCATGCTAGGTAGGTGGTAGGGTAACTAGAGATTTAAGTTTCTACAGTTGTAAAGTAGCAGTAATCTGAATCAGTTTCTTTTAGCGACCAGCTTGAGCTTGACCTACCATTGGCGAGTCAACCGTTTTTTAGGTCTTGGACAGAAAAACCAATTTGATGTTTGACTTATACAAGATCTAAACAAAACATTGATATAAATTATATTCTTATAATCAAATTCAATGTTTCTTTTTTAGTTTTAGTGTAGGTGTGTTCCTAATACTGACTATTTGACCAACCACTTAAAATTTCAAAATGCAACATATAATTGAAGAGCGGTATGTGAAATATATATCCCTGAATGACAACAATATATTGAAACGAGACAACAACAAGAAAGAAAAAGAAAACACTCTCTACGGAAGAATTATCGTAACAATATAAGATAGAAGTGAACTACACTAACTACCAAGATAACTGACTCGAACTACCATTTAGTTGAATTCGCACCCACGTAATCACCTACCCAAGCCGGTAATTCTCCATGAATATCAATTCAATTTTCAAGCTTCTCTACAAGTTTTTCTACTCTATCGTAGAATCATTCGGTTTCATCTAACACTCTATTTTTGTAATGAACAATAAAACTTATCTCCTGACCCCGTCCCGTACAATACCTACCCCTTCTTACCCCCTTCTCCCCCCTTGCGGGATTACACCCATACATATACTAGGTACTAACAAACTAGGTTAACCTAATAATAATATGGGGAGAGAAAGAGAGGCTCGATGTGTATCTCCGTAGACTACTACTTATGTATAGATCCCGGTCGCTCAATCGGTCGCACGTCCTCTTCTCGTAATAACCCGTAGCCGAGCGGGCAAGCATCGTTGCTAGATTTCCAAGTTTTTGTCTCCCGGAAGGAATCGTCCCAAAAGCTTGTTTGCCCATATCAGCTCCAGCTATGCATGTTGCATTCGACGTGTATAGTCCAGATTAGGTAGAAAGTTTACATATTCTAGTGGTAGCCCAGCTCGCCTAGCAACTTGGCTGCCTCTGCGTAATATGCTTATACGGACTTAGGGGGGGAGCCAAGTCATGATCACTTGTCATAGTCATGCCACGCCTAGGTAAAATATCAGAATCAGTCAGCCTGCCAGTCTACAAAGTTATACATTTGTAAGTGCAGCTGTGTGGGTGGCGTTCGCCGCCTCTGTCGCCGCCAACACCCGCCCCAAAAACCGTTGAACTAAGGGTTTATTGTGTTGTTGCTTAGCTCACAGCCACGGCCCCACGAAGCAGTACAAACTTGGGAGACATCATTCCAATAGACAAGATCTCGGACATTACGTTGCCGAGGAACGAATAAAACCCTATTGGCCTGGCAGCCAAAGTAGCCTGGGCAAGGAGATTTTTATGTATACATAGCAAGGTTGATTACTAGGTAGTTTATGTCGGTTACATAACATGCACTAGGTTAGGATATCAACTGAAGAAGCTAAGTTATGTATATGACTTTGTGGGGAGATTGATATGAAGGATAAAAATAAGTTGACCTTCCATACCTACTATGACTTTACCTACCTAGGTAGTTTAGAAGAAAAGGAAAAAAAAAGAGAAGAATTCGAAAGGAAGGGGGAAAAAAGGAAAGAGAAATAGAGAATGTGACCGATCGATCAAACCAATTCCTATTCTTCGCATAAGGATTCGCCCGTAGATTAGAAGATCACAATTTTGACTTAGACGCCGATACGGTTGACCATAGCGCATTGTTGGAAAAAACTATTTTTTTCATTAAGTTGACCCCTAACGTGAAAATAGTATGCATATATACCATATAAGTATGCATATAAACGAAAAAG